>PVIC010001083.1:0-66087 GCA_004025085.1 Thryonomys swinderianus
AGTCTCCCATTTATTGCTGATCGTGGGTTTGCCTTCCCCAGCTCCAGTAACTGTGTTGTGTGACTTAAACCTGTGTTTGCTTAACTGTTGTAGAGCGTGTTTTTCTTCTTGACATCCCTTTTTCCTCTTCTTGTGGGTGCAATTGATGGATTTCCTATGTCCAGAATGGAGAAGCAGGATGTACTCTGAACTTGCCTTCATTTATTTTCTAGCACCCACTTAAGAGCTGAGGCCCAGCTTCGCTTGGTCTAATTTTGTCATGAGGCTGACATAATGTTGTGATGCAGGAAGACAGTAAATTGGGGTCTTTGGTTAATGCTCAGATATTATGTTTAAAAAAATCTAACCCTGAGGTTTTATTTCACCATCTTTCATTTTGTACTAATTATTTACCTAGAGAAAATAAAGCATAAAGTACTGCCACAAAAGAATGAGCCTAAGCATTTACTGCTTTTTTTAATTTTTGGAAAGGAGCCAGTACCTACCCATCAAATGTATTAAGGTTCACAGAACTGTTTCTGTACAAATGTGCATTTGATCTCGCCCTTCAAACCTAAAGTGCCTCCAACAAATGCTAAACTTGGATGTTTCAACTAAGACATATCAAAACTTGTCATGAGTATCTGAGAAACCTGGTATAGAATGTTGTTTTAGTTGTACCATTTCCTGTATTGTATTTTACTACTGTTTTATCCACACAGACTTGAGTTGTAAGTAAGTATTGTGTTCTTATGTGGTATATTTTATATTTTATATTTTTCTTTCCCTTATGTATTCTTAAGAAATTTAGCTATAGTTATATTGAGCTGCATTGGCCTTTCAGACTTCTGGTTGTCCTGGCTCCTTAGAAGGGCTCTAATTTTTGATGGTCTAGGATCCTGAGGAAAGCATGCCAATTGAAGGGAAATGCTGGTGTGAATTCATGTGTCATATTAATAAATCAGAAGCTCCAGGCTCATTTGATCTCCCCACCCCCGGGCAAAAAAATTACATTGGAAGTTCCAGTGCATTTAAACATTGCCTGTGTCAACTCCCAGATTCTTCTCCAGAACTCATGGAAATGATAGTCAACTAAATACCTACATTTAAAAAAAAAAAAAAAGAGGGAGGGAGAGGCCACATAGTTTCAATACCCAACTTCACTTTCCCTAAGCTTTCCACTAGAGGTGGCTTCCTCGTGTCTCAGTGTCACCAGACCTTCTGGCCAGAAGAAGAAACATGCTGTAGAGAGCATGGCCAGATTTGAGAATGAAGTCAGCTCCAAGAGCTGTGCGAAGATAACCAGGAAAAAAATGTCTCCAAGCATTTTGTTAGATATTTATCCCACCTCCCCTTTGGCCAAAAATAGAGAAAAATTTGCTTGAGCTGTTTGGAGCAGTTTCCTGTGAAGAGGAGTGAGTACAGCAGGCCAAGCTGAGAAGGCTGGGAGAAGAAAGAGGAAATCTGAACAGTGTCCGAAATAGAAGAAGAGACAAGCCATGTTTTCACCCAGAGCAAGTGTGTCCAGCAATGAAAATTAAATAAGTAAATGACTGTACCCGGGAAGACTACTGCCCACTCACACCAGTGATTGTGGCTCTGAATTGTGAGAAGAGGATGACTGGCTAAACTTTTGGAATGTCCTATAATTAGAAGAGCATTTGACAGTTTGTGTGGGCTTGTGTGTTTTCACAGAAAGCGTTTGCTCTTGGATTGTAACACACATATTAAGAGCTGCAGAATGAGGAATGGATGGATGTGTGTGTGTGTGTGTGTGTGTGCGCGCGCGTGTGTAGAAACTCATCTGTGAAAACCTTGAAAATGTTTACATTCTAATGGCCTCTCAGATAATTGAACTTTCCAGCTACACTCCACTAAAATAATACAGTAGATGGAAAACCAGAGCCTGTATGTTGCATATTCATCTACAGGCATCTGAGCATAAGCAGCAAAAGGATCCTGGAAGCACGATTGATTCAGTGATGCCTAATTGGCAGTCGAGAAGGCCAAGTGCCGGCTGGGTTGGGTTAAAACAAAGGCAATGTTTGAATGTATGAATCCATTGTTTAACCAGCCTTCCAACTGAGCTTCTCTGTCACAGTCCTGAGCCTTGATGCGTTAAGAGCCATCTCCCGGCCACTGAGTTTGCACTGGTGTTTCTCATCACTTTGCATGTTCCCCTGACTATTGACTAGCAAATATATGTGTCCTGGCAAGACCCCAAAACCAAAAAATTTACTGTTTTCCTCACTGGCTCGCAGCTTTGGGCTCAAGGCATGTCTTAAAACAGTGCAACTCACTTCAAATGCTTTTTGCTTTTCATTTATTACTGCTTGTCACGCGATGTTCTTTGAAAGCTTGCTCATATATTATCTGTTCCATTTTTTTCCATTTTCCCTTTTTTTGCATGCCGTTCCTCCTGTTTCTTCCCTTCCTCCAATCCTCTGTTCCTGTCTGTAGACACAACGGCGACGACAGAACCAGCAGTTCACGGTTGGTATCACATTACTGTTTATCTACTTTCTCAGCACTGCTGAGAGGCAAGGCAAGCCTGGGAAAAAGAGAAATGTAGTCTTCAAGGGAAATCACATTTCAAGCAGACTGATCTCATAAATATACTATAATTTCTTAAGGCTTGAAAGGTTGTTGAGTCTTGTCATTTCTGTTGTGAGTTCAGTAGCCAATGGTTGCAGCCCGAGATGAGGCCTACTCCTCGTTGGCTGGCCAGCATGGCAGGAGTTCTGGCAGGAACCAATAAAGCTCAGCTGAATACAGGAGACTTTAAAAATTCTAGTATTTTCCTGAAAAACCATAGCATCTGAATTGAAGCCCCAGTTGGCTTCTTTATGTGTAGGCTGCAGTCCCAGGGAAATTTTGAAAGGGAGTCAGTCATATGTTTCATTTAGTAACAGAAGCTGAAGGTCAGAGATGAGACGGAGAGTCCAGGAGGAAGATTCCTGTTTACATGGCTGAGGCACTGAAGAGGAATGTCCGCCATCTTCAGAAAGCTCCTGGGTTGCATTATGTACATAATTAAAGCCCCCACCTCTCACCTCTGCAGCCTTCCTCTCTATGTTTACATTGAAGCTTAGGTTTGGCAGGACACTTCTCCAAACCAAGAATATATCATAGCATATGTGGAATAGCATAAACAGGGACTGTTAAAAGGTCATTGGTGTGTGAACACCTTGTAGGCAAAATAACAAAAAATTGGTTAGGTTTTAAACCAAAACTGATTAAAAGCTAAATAAATGAAGCTGAGATGGGAACATGTTTTTCCTTCCCTCACCAGTGACTTCCTGGATTGCTATAAACCTGTTAACTTTTCTCTATCTTTCCAATCAGAAAATGAGAATCATGTTTCATCTGTATTTTACTTAGCTCAGATCTAACCCTAGAAAGATTGTGCTTAGAGAAAGATATGATAGTTTAAAATAGGCTGAATTTTAATAATTGAATCCAAGGGAATCATTTGGTAAAGGGCCTACTTCAATCACTTCGCATGTTGTACAGTGGAAATGCATCATTTAAATGACAGGAGTTTTAAAATGATGTCTGGTAGCCCAGATGGACTTCCCTCAAGAGACCTGCCTTTGATAACCAACTGGTTGGAAATCGCTAGGCAAGACCTGCAGGAGGTACCCTTAAAGTTCAGGTCTTGGTCAGGGTTGGCAGGTTACTCCTGGTCTGGACTCTGAAGTGAGGAATTCTGAAAAAAGCAAAACAAATTTAGGAGTGGAGTCATAGATCCCTCCCACCCAGGCCTACTTCATTCTGCCCTTCCACTAAAAAGGCCCTGGGTTCAATTCTCAGTTAGCCACCCCTGCCCCCCCCCCAAAAAAAAAAGAAGGAAAAAAAAGAAGTTAAAGAGACCAGGTCCACTGACAATCATGAGAAATCAATTAGGTATAAAACGTCCACTTTCTAAGGTAATGCCCCATAGTACTTACTACGTCTCAGACTCTACACTCCATTAAGCTCAGCTATTTGTGAATTTCATCATTAATTGAGTACTTCCTGACTTCTATCGATTATTCTCTGAGCTTTAAGGTTATTTTAATGTAATTCAAGAGATTTTCTTCTATTCTTTTTAAGATACTTAAAGTTCTGAGCTTTCTATAAAGAACTACAGGGTCAAGGATAAACCATGAGATCCAGAGTTCTATGAGACTTTGAAGATTCATCTTTTGTATTCTAAAGCTTCAGAGTTTTATTTTCTTGTCCCTTTAGTAAAGTTCATATACCTGTGTTTTTGGAGTTCAGTCATCCTTGATGGCTTAGACCTGGGGTATTCAAAGTAGGAAATATATTCCCTGGCTTGAAAACTGAACTTGAAGACTGATCCTGACTTAAAGGTACCCCCGCCCCATACTACAGATTAAACCAGAGCCATTTGCACTAAAGTACATCCCCAATTCTTTCGCTTTGGTTTTGTTTTTAATTTTGAAAAAAGGTCTTTCTTGGGGCCGGAGATTCAGCTCAGTGATTCTGGCTCCTGCCTAGCAAGCGCAAGGTCCTGAGTTTGATCCCAGGTAACCACATACAATAATACTGGCTGTGGTGACTCACACCAACCAGCAATCAGTACCATATACCACAGTGCTCGGTGTGGTGGTTCATGCCTATAATCCCAGCACTTGGGAGGCAGAGGCAGGAGGATTGCTGAGTTCAAGGCCTGCCTGGGCTGCATAGTGAGTTCAGGGCCAGCCTGAACTACAAAGAGAGACACTGTCTCAAAAAAAAAAAAAAAAAAGTCTGTCTTAGTTGGTAAATTCCAAATGCCCTGCTAGATTCATACTTGGAACCCTCTTTCCTCAGCCTACCAGAGTACTGGAATTACAGGCATGTACCACCATGTCTGATGTAGAGTACTATTTTCATTAAACCTTTCTCTTTGAAAAAAGAGAAGGAGAAAACGATCTCTTTTTGTGGTATAATGAAGTGATACTCGGAGTAGTTCCTGACAGTATGCCTGTGACAGGAAATAGAGATGTTTGTGTACTGTGAGAAGCAACTACAGTCTTATTAGTCTGGACACAACATTGAGGCCAGTGATACTTTTGTAGGATATTGACCAGAACAGCATGAAAAATTGGGGGAAAAAATAGGAAGAACAGTCTTATTGTATTCTACATCTCTTTCATAATTTAAATTGGACTTCTTTACAGCAAAGGAATATAGTGGTAACTAGATAGGTAATCCAAGCCGATCCCTGTATAATGCATTTATAAATGCATTCTTCAACTTGTCCAGAATCCTCATAGCATCTTCACAAAGGGCTCCAACCAGTATTTTGAACAGCACTTCCTGGCCTTTAGCAGAAAGCGCTAATGAAAACCAAAGTAATATCTAAGATTTTACTTGATGGAAAGGAGAAATCTTTCAGGTCAGTTGTCAGGATAAAAAGGTAATAGAACATGGTAGAAATGATAAAGCAGGTGATGAGATCTCCAGTGAGATGACAATGTAGAGCTGATTTTATTCTGGTGCACAGTGGCTAAAAATCCAACTTCTGCCGTACAGCAGCCATTTGACTTACATTCGCTTAATGATAACCTTGATGTCCCTTATGGTGGGTGATCTGGGTCTAGAGAAACGTTAAGTGGCCTGATAACTTAGCAACTTAAATGACAAGACATTAGGTCAGCCGGCTGTGACCATCTTGCTGTGCTTAAAAGTTGTCATACCGGATTTCCTTCTTTCCTTTCATAAAAAGGACGAAAAAATCATTAAAGCTTTCCCTTTGAAGACTCATTAAAATATTTTATTCAAGCTTGTGTTGCTAGAGTATGTATGAAGTTTATACTAGTCGTTTATGTATGTTGACCATTTGTTCTTACCAATATCTGATTGGAATAAGCATGTATTGGAAGGTTAGAAGTGCATGGGCATGATTAAAAATCAAATGGATTTTCTCCAAAAAGAAAAGCAAACAACAACCATCCACAATATGTTTTTAAGGATCTAACTGATAGTAAAGATAAATATGAGTGTAAGAATGAGGTTTTTTTTTTTTTAGATTAGGCTGACACAAGGGATCTTCTCTGAATAAGGATCTTGAGCATTTGTGTTTTTGGAGCTCATCCTTAAAGGCCTGGACAGGAAGAATCCTGTGTTATGTGTGCATGTTGAGCAATGCAAAAAAACAAAAAACACTCTGCCAAATCCTGATTCCACACGGTCTGAAATTGATGGCGGAAATGCATGAGTGATTTAATGCACGGGTGGTGTAGTTGTTCCTATGGTTATTGATGTGTGGGTGCGTGTGATGGATTTTGTTCGTTCAAATGTGGGCGCTTCTCTGTGTCTTGTGCATTGTTCTTTTTTTGCCCTGTGTGTCCCTTTCCCATTCCCCACCCTCCTCCCAGATGTGAGGGGCCGGGTGACAGCATGCCCATGGTCTGGAATAGTGCTTGTGCTTTTGCTGCACTGTAGTCAGCTGGCTTCCTCTGGGTTTGAGCCTCTCTCTCTCTCTCTCTCTCTCTCTCTCTCTCCATCTCTCTCTCTCTCTCTCTCTCTCTCTCCTCTCTCTCCCCCCTGCCCTCTTGCCTTCTCTGCCTCTTGTTACAGAGAGGCTGATGATCTCCTGAATTTTCATATCCCAAATGAGTTTTTAAATAGATCTTAATTCAGTCTGTAACTGGGAGCCCCTCCGAAGAGTAATTTTTCACTTTCAGTTTGGGTTTCAGAATGTTTGGCCAGTGCTAGATACGTGCATATGCCTAGACTGCCGCCCTTAGGTAACTGCCCCACGATCTCCTTTGCACTGACAGTTTTGTGAGTAGTCCAAACCACGATAGCATGCTAAAAGCACGTGACATTTTCTTGTCATACTATTCAATTGTGGGGAAATTCTTAAGCCCATTTTAAAGAAAAATAGCCAGCAGTGCGCATTATTACAACCGCTATGTCCACCATTTGTGTATGTTCCTCTATGTCCATCTCTCTGTGTGAGTACATAACAATGGCATTCAGAGGCTGTCATTCAGTCAAGGGACTCTGCAGACATTGTATGTTCTACCCAAGAACAAAGCTAAAGTGGTTTACGAATGGCTGCAGGACCTGAAGATTGCGTTTCAGCCTTGATAATGCAGTTTGGAAACAATGTGCTACTGTTTAACGGCGTGAACCAAATTTCTGCTAATGGGAAGAAGGGAAAAACTCTCCACAAAAGCTGACAAAGCAGGAAGAACAGGATGACTGAGCTTTTAGATTAAAACTACCGGGGGCGTCTGAACTCATGGCTGGTGATGGAAGTAACAGTTTCCATAATATGGCCAAGTGATCAGATGTGTGCCGCTTAGGTAAGAGAGAGACCGTCGCCTACTTTGTTTTTCATAATGGGAATGGTACCAGGACCAGTGGGCTAAGTTTTTGTTTCCTGGAGGTTTTAATTTGGTTGTACTTCTTTTGAAATTTTCTGAAACAGTGATGCCCTGATGAACTGAACCCAGAAGTATTTAAATTTTACTTGACCTTGAATTTACTGAAATGCCTTGGACTTTTTATCGTTTCTAAGATTTTGAGGATTTGCTTCCCCTGGCTTAAAATGGCCACATGATAGCACTTTGAGAAGCCAGCGATTACTCTGGAAAAGGAAGAATTCCAACTGCAGAGGCACTGAGAGGGCTTAGGGTTTGTCACAGCACATTGTAACACCAAGCGAAACACGTGTCTCTGCAGACAGGACAGCCATTGTGCATATACTAAATGATCATGTTTGCACTTTGGAACTTTCTTAATTGCTTCAGAAAGTCCCATGTGGATGAAAAGTAAACTTGCATTTGTTTAACAAAGTTTAAGGAAATTTGTTGAATGCATTTTAATTAGAGGTGATTAGAACGAGCTTTAATGGCTGATAGGAAAGTTTAAAGAGAAGAACCAAGAAGTAATTTCTCACTTATTGTTAAAATGTGAAGTTTCCTTTCGAAGAATATTCTCTGCTTCACAAAATGTATCTCAGTCTTTTTCTTTATGAAAATGAGAGGTGTATAATTTTTTTAACTTGAAGGAAAAATACTTAAACCACAGCACTTTTAGGAGGTGCGTTTTGCCTGTCCTCTTGTACACCAGTGCTTCAGTGAGTTCTTCCTAATTATATTTATTCAGAAATTATCCAATTATGGAGAGCATTGTAGATTCATAAAAGACAATAGTACCGCAAAAACACATTTAATACCACTAGCCTAAATGTCTTCCCACTTTGGAACATAATCTGAGCAGCAGATTCCAGATGATTTGGTATATTTTAAAGTTTATGCCATTAAAAATGACAGTTTCAGCTTTAATGAGGTGTATATCAACTGTCTGTCGCTTCTTAATGGAAAACTTTGCATATCAATGATACTCCATAAACATATTTGTCTTTATTTTTAAAATTAGCTTTCTAAAGCTCTCCCCAAGGAAAGTGCCTTCAGCAGTAAAACTGCCTACTTGAAACTTCCTTGTTTAATGTGGTTTAGTGATACATAAGCACGTATGTAGAACACTTTGATATTCATTGGGCCAAGTAGAAGTGAGGGATTAGCCTTCTGAGAACTGCAAATTCATAATTAACTACAAAGAAGTACTTTACATTGCCCATTTGTAACAGTTATTCAAATAATTATGTTCATCAGTCTTTATACAATGGATAAAGCCAATTAGATGTTGTAACACTTTCAGCCAATCAGATTTCAGAACAAATGTGCATTTGTTCTACTCATTTGGCCTTTAATTTTTCATGACTCACTGCTTTACCTTTGTTTACTTTAAAGTCATACTTTGGGAACGTTGATGGACACGGGAGCCTTGTTTTGATTTGGCACCTGCCCTTGAGTATTGGCACCCAAAGGGTCATGAGGGAAGTACTCCTTCCTTGGAGGCTCAAGATTGTGACAGCCTTTTCTCTCAGAGTCAACCTGGCTGTCAGTATCCAGTTAGCTTCTTTATGTAACACCTTACAGAGTCCAAGGTTTAGGATTATTGAGACGGGAGTATTTTGGTTAATGTGGAGTTTTTAAAATAGAGCTATCAGTATGACATCACTGGTCTCCAGATTTCTTGTGATTGCTTTTAAGCTCTGGTTGGTGATTCCCTGAGGATTCTTCTCAGTCCATCATTTCAGCAAACATTTATTGAGAATATACTTTGTGCTTGTTATAGAACAATGAAAAGATGCAAAAATAAGTAAAACATGCGTGTCTCTCCAAACACCTTGCTGTTGAACTGGTCTACCAGCATCTTCTGGAAGTGACCAGTTCCATTACAGAAGTGTAGGCAAACTGCGGTGGGAATTAAAAGTTACTTGAGCAATCAGAAGGACTTGGAGCACAGCAGCAAAGAAAATCCTAGGCTGCCTTAGCTGTCTAATATTTTGTGTTCAGTAAGCTTTATTAATGGACCAGCCCACAAATAAGATAGGAAGAAATGGAAGCCATCTCCTAGCCGAGCCTCCCACTGTTTATCGCTTCCCTCTTCACCTCTTAATTCAAATCAGAGTTAGCTGAGAAACGTCCCAGTGGGGCCACACTGAGGTTGGCTGGGACATAGGCATTTCAAGCCCCCACTTGATTACCTCCTGACCTAACTGCTTTTTCAGCTTTGAGGGTTTTATTTTTCAGGAATACGATTGATTTATGAAATTCTCTTTTTAAGAAACCATTTTGGGAATCATTTTCTGACGAAAGTGTAACCTACAATCTGCAGTTAGCAGATGCTGTACCATTTTGACATATGTGATCCAAGATCATCATAAATTGATAACGAACTATCAGTATTGGCAAAGGATTTCAATTTACAGTAAAACATGAAATAAAACTTACATACATCAGTATGTAACATCTAAATGCATTTGTATTTAAGAGATATAGCAGAGCATCCACAGCTAACGATCAAGCTTTTTTTTTTCTTTTTGCATGCTGTTATGAATGAGTGATTTTAAACATTCACCTTCATGTTTCATGTGCTTTGAACAGTGGAGACTGAGGAATCTTTCTGCCTCGATTTTGCATCAATAACAAAATTATATGATTGAAGAAATGAACTTACGGATTAATACATTCAAGCTATCCAAAAAAGTGAGAGATAGCAAGAGATTTGGCTCATGTTTTTTTTTTTTTAAATTCATCCTCAGTTCTTAAGTGTTTTGTTTATGTCCCTCGAGGAATGAAAAGAAAAACGATTTGTTTTTACTTGTAAGGCCTTACTCAGTTGCCCAATTCCGCAGAAGAACTGGACAGTGAGGACCTCTCAGGTAAGGGATAGTCATTAGGTAAGGCACTGCAGTGTCCAACCTGTGGATGCCCTGTCCACTTCTACAAAATGGCCATTTGCTTTGCTGAGCAGTCAATTGGCGTGTGTGGATTTTGAGACCAACAAACGAACAAACAAATTTTTATCTGCACTTTCTTCCTCCCCATTCACCTACACTCTTCTGTCCCTTGTGCTAGTCATACTTACAGTTCAGACTGAGGCCAGGACTGTTAATGCAGTAGAGGTCAAGTTATCTTTGGGGTTGTACTGAAACCACTCTTCAGTGGCTTTAACTAATGTTTACATCCTAGATATGTAATGGCTCAGGAGAAATTTTGTTGCATTACAAAGCAGTTTAAGGATGTTGGATTATGTGACAAGATCTTAAACTCACATTGACTGTCTACTTCCATGGAATAGACTGAAAACCCATGTCATTGTTATCTTAGACGTGGGGGATGGGGGAGGGTGGGGAGGGACAGGGTGTGGGGGGCGTTATTTTGTCACACACCATGATGTAAACTAATTACCCACCTCAGACCTTTTTCACAGCACACTGAGCTCTTGCAAAAGTAGGTTTCATGCTTGATTCCAGGATTTAGGTGTTACTAATCCAGAATAAGAAGCATATCCTAAAAGGGAGGGAGGGAGGAGATTTAAAGTGGTCAGAGCTAAACAATTATATGAGCTCCCATGATGTTGTGAGACTTCACTGCCAACCAGCTACAGCTCCTGAAATATTTCCATCAGTCACCTAGTAAATCAATAAGCAAGGCCCTTTCCTTGTCATCTCAGTGGGAAGCAGTAAGGCATAGGGTTGTGGATGCTCCCCAAGCCCACTGGAAAGGAAGGTTCCATACTGCTCTTGCCTAAAGTTTTCCTGCTGCTCCCTTGAGTACCTGGCTGCTGAGGCGCAGTCCTTAACTTGAAGTCTGCCCCAAGATTGCTATCTTGAAACTGTCCTGTTTTTCACAGTACAATAGATGTATTGCCAACTCTGTACTCACTCGGTTATGTACCATATGCCGGTGTGAAGTTGGCTACTGTATTTTCCCAGATCAGAGGCTTCCAGGAGGCCACGTTAGTTCCGTTCACTGCTGCACACTTGTCCTGTAGTCAGCCCCCAGATGGTTCTTGTTGGATGAATAAATGAATGAATGAATCCTGAATCTTAAGTTTAGATAAATAAATAGAAGATTAGAAAGATAGCCAACCCATCAGTAGTGTCTTGGTTACCTCTTATTTATGGTGTATTTGAAGAATTTGCAAAAGCATTAAGCTAATTTTCATTAAAAATAAGAACGGTAGCACTGGAAGTGACAGGGAGTATGTGTTCCTGGTTGCAGATGGTCTCAGTTCTGGTTCGGACCGCAAACAAAACAGCCCTCTAATACAGTGGGCCAGACAATTGGATCTTCTCAGGGATCCTAAGGAGAAGTCTCCTGAGTGGCCCTGATCCCCCTTGGCATAGTAGCCAGGCAACGATCACTCAGGCAGGCACAAGTAATTTTTCTCTTTCGGCATATGTGACAAAATCAGTCATCCACCCCTTCCACCAGCATCATCAGCTAAGAATACTCCAGGTCTCTGCCCTGTACCACATCAGCTGGGTCGCTGCTGCAGTCCTATCAATCAGCCAAGTCAGAAGCAATAAACCAACAACTGTTTGTGTTCATAATAACTCAGTTAAATTAATAATTACGTTGTCCCCTTCCCCCGCCCCTCTAAGAACACTGCAGTCCTATCGCTTGGGACCCGTAAGTCATGTACAGCTGTGATGAACTAGCAGGCTGGGGCCAGGCTGCCTTTGCATCTGGTTTGATGAACTAATCAAAAACTGATTAGCACCTTTGTTCAAAGGGAATGCTGATTAATCAATTACTATTGATTGTGAGCTTGGCTTCTTTCGGCAGCAAAGAGACATCTGAAGGGAAAAAAAAACAACCAATAAAAATTGAGCAGCTGTCATAGTGTTTAAATTTACTAAAACAAAATACATTATTTTTTATGAAGCTGTCTTGAAATGGGTCACTGAAGGGGAGCATATTGATTGAGAAAGGATGAACTTCTCAAATTTCTGTAGCCTAGAGACTGAATTCAATTATAATACAAGACAAACAGGTTAACACCCGTCTTAAACAGCCCATCAATAAATTAGAGTAGGTGTTGCACATTTAATGCTAAACTGTGGTAATGAATAATATTATCCATCCCCTGCTGCATGAGGTAGAAATCCCATCCTTTAGGGAGAGCTGAAAAATACTACATACTTCCAAATAATGATGGTTTGTTTTCCCCTTGCCCTTCTGCCCCAAGTACCCCACTCGCCAGTGCTAGCTCCTCAATTAATGACAGTTTTATAAGCGGCATATGGTATGCTAGTCTCACCCAGGAAAGTAAGTTACCCAGCTGATTTTCCTTTGTAGTGTGCATTTAAAAATGACACTTGTGTGTAGTTCAGTGATTTAATTATTGGCAAACCTGGGAAGCTTATTCAGTTCTACTTTGAACCCTTTCGGTTACTTTTTGGGTGTTAACTTTATTGATGATGAATCCACATGAGTTTTGAATTGTTTTATCAATTACATCTGCCGTTTCCTGGTGACAGCTGGTGGTTATTGCCACCCATGTGGAATAGAATAGCTTTAAGCATTTATTTATCTTTCAATTTTATTTTTAAAAAAAATTTAAATGCCTTCAACTGCCTCCCTCCATTCAGCAACGGAGAGGCCTTTGGGAAGGTTTGGTGGCGTAAGGTGATAGTGGACAGTGTGCCAGCAACTGGGCCTGCGGCACAAGCAGAGCCATCTGTCCGTCTTTCACTGAAGCAAAGGCACCAAGAAATGCCAGAGCTGCTTTCAAGTCTTGCCCTAGAAATGGGGAGCTGATCTGGAAAAATCCTACATGTCTCTCACAGTCCACAAAATAAATACGGCTAGAGGGCAGGTCCACACCAGTTCGATCACCCTTACCTAGGTGTTAGGAAGAATCCAAGGGAAGCAACAGCAGGCCCCTAAATGGATCACAAAGAAAGCCTGGGCTCAAATAGAATCTGAATTTGAGATACTAGAAGCTCTTAAAAGCCTTTGGAGCCAGGGTATTTATTATTCAAGATAGAATACATGGCCAGCCGGTTCTTAGAGCGTCCTAAAGAGCTCACTGAACTTACTTAAAATTCGCATGACTCAGGCATGATAGCATTCAGTGGGGGTCTTTTTTGTTACTGGCCCACAAAGTGTACTCCAGGTGTAGCCAACAGGCTATCTTATTTCCTTGGTAGATTAATAATAAAGGCAATATAGAAAATGTCAAAAAATACATACATATATATATATATATATATATATATATATATAAATAAAACAGATATATCTAAGATATGGCCCGTGACACTAAAGTGTGGTATGATTTGGCTGTGTCTGTATCGTGCTTCACAGTTTAGAAAGCTTTTTCACACATTCTACTTCGTTTAAACTTTAAAATGTGAGCTCGATGTGCTGGGCGCTGGGCTGGCACTGGGCATGCAGCAGCGAACAAATGGGAGCTGTCGATACCCAGGCCCAGACTTCCTCTCAGAGGGTGACTTTCTAGCGAGGGAAATAACCTGAAACACAAATGTGGGACTGTGGCAAATGCAATGAAAAAATAATCCTAGGGTCTGAGTTCGCAGCGGCTTGCCTGGGCACCATAGTGAGCTCAGGGCCAGCCTGAACTACACAGCGAGACCCTGTCTCAGAAGCAAAAATAATAATAATAATAATCCTGGGTCAAGTGAAAGGGAGGATTTAGAACAGCTCACCTTGCAGTGTGGGGTTGGTGCAACAGGGAGGCCTGTAGATGAGACAGGCCCAGCTACAGGAGGATGTCACCAACGTCCCATGCAATGGTTAAAGGAGGGTTGTTAGTGTGCCTATAAATGAGGAGGCTGGAGCAAGTGATTTCCTTAATACACAGTCAGAATTTGAGTCTGGGTTCTCTTGTGTCCAAGGGAAATAAAGGGCTTTGATGTAGCGTGGTCCTTCTTCCCCTGCAAAGCCACAGCTTCCTTCACTCTGGGGTCTCTGGGGATCCTGTTCCTCTTGCCCCTTGTTGTGTCAGCACGTGCATCCCGGGAGTGAAGAGGGGAACTTTAGGTTTTCCGTAGCCCATCACGTAGAGAGCCATGTATTGAATGACCCGGATGGAGTTTTGTTTTGTTCCAGCATTTAAAAAAAAAAAAACTCATACACCTTTAAAGAAAATCTACACTCTGCTCTGGTATGTCAGTGCCATTGTCCATTGATTCCTCTAAACTGTCAACTGCTCCTCCCTGAGGTGGTCCTGAAAGGGATGGGAAAGTGGTGAGTTGGAAAACATTAAAACGTGTAAATTCCCCTTTTTCAGAATTCAATTTAGTGCCAGGCAGCAGACTAACAAATCACACTGGGGCCCTACCAGCTTCTCAGTGACTCTCCCGCAACGTGAGTTTGAGCTTCATCCTACTGCCAATCTTTCCCATAATCCAACATGCTGCTGTTTCCACCACGGGGAGGAAGGGGACCTCCAAACCCAAACAGAGGCAGGCCGGAACGCAGAGTGGGAATCCCAGTTCCACAGGTTGGACACTGCTTTGGGGTGACTTCACCATCCTCATGAATCCATCCTCCTCACATGCCCAAATGCCTGAGGTCCACTAAAGCATTTTTCTGGAGAGAGATTCTAGTGGGAATTGTATGTCTGGAAATACTTTACAGCTCTGACCTGTTTCTCAGGTCTGCTCCTTTAAGGAAAATGTTGGGGTCGTCCTCGGTGCCTTCCTAAGTCTTTATTATTATGAGGTGAATAGAGGGAAGTCGTAAGTGTGGCTTTTGGTCTCTCTGGTGACGCTCAGTGCCTTGGAGAGATTTGTGTTGTCTGCCATCAAGTCATTTCCACTGTTGGCTAAATTAACTAAATCGAGTGACTTAGAGAAGAAAAACATCAGCGTTTTAAAAACCGCTCTTATATTTTTAGTCGTCAGCAAGTGTGTAACGGTCTTGACCCTCACGTGGTTGCCTGTGTCACAGCCTGAACTAGGTAGCCTTCGGCCACCAGGCCCACAGCCTTGACCACCATTAGTTACGCTCTGTATTGATCCCACGTAAGTGCAAAGAAAGACCTTAGTGACTTCCCCTCAGTGTTCGCCGGGCATCTTACTCTGAACAGCGCTGACGGTGCACTACGGCCTTTGCCCCAGAGGGCTCCTAATTATGTATCTTGCGTCTGTGGTAAGAACTGGAAAAACCCCCCTAAGCTTTCAGCTAGCAGATGTCACTTTGGCAAATGCTCGCTCAGTTCCTGTGACAGGCCAAGCCTGAGCCAGATCGGCACCGTTAAACGCAGCAACACAGTGTCCTCTCAAAGCAGCCCTGTGAAGTATGGGATTGTGCTCCCTGCCTTAGAGGACCTGCTTGACCTGTGTGAGAAAAATAATGAAGCTCGACTTCTATCCCAGATCTGATGGCAGGTCCAGGGCACTTTCCCACAGGCCGTGTCGGAGATGAACTTCTCACTCAGCCTCCGTTTGGACCTGTTTCTGAGCAATGCAGGCAGTATCAGCCCGAGAGAGCCTGAGTCCTGATCACCGAGCAGGGAAATGTACAGCCACAGTCTGTGTGCAGCACTTCTCATTTAAATGAACACATACTGAGCTCCGGGTGGCACAAAGAGGATGATTACTGCAATTTTCCTTTAAGTAGCTTAACACAGTTCCTTTGAATGTTAGAATAGCTGCAGTGACATCGCCAGAATTGAATGCAGCTGACAGGTAGTAGACCAGACGCCTGGGATGCTATATGAGAATCTTCATGATTTTCTTGCCTTTCCTTTATTCCCTCCCTTCCATTTTCTTAGACAGAAAAGAAAGGTTATGCTGCATAGTGGCTAGTGTGCTCCAATATATATTAAAATCTTAATGGGAAAGCTGTGCATGTACTGTATACATTTACTACTCTCTGACAAGAGGGAATTAAATGTCAGAAGGATTTGTAGCATCTATAATTGAATTGGTGCTGAGAAAAGCAAATCTTAAAGAAGAATAACATATTAGGATTAGCAAATAATGTGGCATTTTGTCAGCGCTTGCCATTCAGTTTGTTCCCCTTCAGTAATAAAGTTGTGCTTTTTAAAATGCACACTTATTTTTGTTGCCTAGATGAGAACTACAGTAGGTGATGACAGCGTGTGGCTGCATTTTTCAGACGGCAACAGTTTTTCGTGTGTGAGTGTTCTGGGTTGTTTTTTTTTTTTAATTGTTTGCTTTTATTTTTTCTTTCAGTGAGATTTTATTTTTGCCTCAATTTAGAAAATCTACTGCCAGAGTTTTTTCATTCTTCCTAGTGAGATACAGCAAATGACATCATAGTCATTAAGCTTTTCCTGAGATAGACTAATCCCTACAGCCCTAGGAAGCTGGAGGGAGCGTGTCCATTATAAACACCAGTTCTGAGGGGTTTTAATTAAAGTTACTTGTCCAGCAAGACTGCAGCTCAACTAAGTGATGGAACTATTGCAGAGAGTCAACAGTTTAGCATATTCTTCCATTATCTGTGGATGGAAGAAGGTTGAGTATCTCAACAGTCCAGTAAATAAGACTAGAACCTCCCCACATCGTAAACACCAACTTTGAAGTTAAGAACTAAGGTAGTTCATAACCTCTGAAAAGAATCAATATATGCAAGAGAGGTGTCCAGTTTGAGCCAGGCTTGCTAGCTATGCCTGTGCCAGGAAGGTCTGAAATGTGCCATAGCCAGCATGCCTCTCGCTGCAGATTTCACTGTGTAGCAGCGTTTCACACTTCACTTCCTTAGATGTACAAAAGTGGGTGTCCTTTTGGCCAAGAGAGTAACCTTGGCTTGTGCAGCCCTGGGCTTCAGGGTGGGCAGGCTGCAGTATCAGAGTTCTGCTCATCGAGTCCCATTTGCCAAGAGCTTGTCTGGGACATTCTGGCCAAGCAGTTAGTACGCTCTCACCTGGAGCCAACTTGTTTCAACTTCTTGCCAGAAGAAATGCTAACTCGTGAACACCACCAGCTAGTGCCATGCCTGTTACACCTAGAGCCATAGAAGGAGCTACGGGATGGGACAAACAGGCAGGAATCTTGTGCGTGGCTAAGAGTTGTCTTCAGCACCTCCCAGCGTTGCAGTGTTGTAAGTCAGAGTTATTCAGCAGCCAGGCCTAATTCCCTTGAAGTCCCATGTGAAATGACTCCATGGACTGTGTGGCACTTGCATGTCTGGCCCTTCACAGCTGGAATAGCCTTTCTGCCATTGGCATATACCCAGCAGAAACCACCTTGCAGGATGACAGAGGCATAGCTGAGCCCAGAAGAGAAACACCTTTCCACATAATACTAAGCAAGAAGAATAATTGTAGTTTCGTGGAGGGAACAAGAAAACTTGATTTTCAGAGACCAAGGAGGTACCCATTTGCCTAAGGTTGAGAGGTGGTATTTTGTTGTTATTTCTCTAGTGCTTTTTGTAGTGATGGGTTGGTATGTTTGTTGCAATACTGGGGATTGAATCTAGGGCCTTCACGCTGAACTACCTTCCTCAGCCCCTTCTTGAGATAAGGTCTTGCTAAGTTGCTCCAGTTGGCCTCACACTTGATACCTCATGCCACAGTCACCCAGAGTCTTGGGACTGTAGGCATGCACCTCGATGCCTGGGTAGCCTGGGGCGTGTTTGCAGGTGCTACACGGCCATGATTATTTTTCAGCAAAGAAGCTGGGGCAACTGTAGAATTGGTTTCCTTCTCTACCCAACTCAGAAAGGAAGGGAGCCAGAAATTTGGAGAGGCTGGCCTCAGGAAAGCCAGCACTGAACGGGACCCTCATGAAAAGGGCTGCTCCCTAAGAGGAACCAGAACTGCGGCTGATGTGAAAACCACAGCCCTTCCACCTACACGTGATTTCCCAAGGCGTGGGCCAGAGTTTCTGCCGTAGGAGTGGAACAAGAAAGGCCACTGGGCCATGGACTTTGGCAGAGACGGGACGTACACCTTTTTGGTGGCTGAACTTTTCCTCAGTGTCCAGTTTTGTTCTTCCTGCAGCACCGTGTGCTGCTGATTCCTATCAGGCGGCAGGCATCAGCCCGCAGGTGCAGGCAGTTCCAGCGCACCAGGTGACTTGAGTCACTCAGTGACACCGGTAGACCTCTCCCTTCCATCCCACCTGGGAGCAGAAGGGAGTGAGGCGGATCTGCAAACAGCTGTGCTCATCACGGAGGAGTCCATGCCAGGACAGGCCCTTCGGAGCAGGCACAACTCTATTACTGCCTCCCACAGCAAACCCAGGAGGTGGGAGTAGGCTGGGAAGAGGCGGTAGGGCGCTCGTAACTGGCAGTGTTCCCTGTAAATTAAACATCAGTTACCTTGTGTGTCCATCTGCAGTAATTGAAGGCAAGAAAAATGTCTTGGTGATTAACTGGTGGTAGTAAACTTTCTGATCAAAGTGAGTATCAGAAGATCGCTAGAAAGATTATGCATATAAATAAGTATCTGCCAACCATGTAAGTCCTTGAGGGTGAGGAAGATAAGTAGAATTTAGGTATTTCATTTGTGCTAACTGCAGAGGGAGGATAGCAACACTGAGCATATTTTCTAAATCATGGGGACCAAAGGGCAGATGAATAGTTTTGACTCAGAAAATGAATCCCATGGATACATGCCCTGTGAGATTTTCTCTAGAGGAGGTTTTCTGTTTGCTTTTCCTTGTCCCCAAGGGCTACATACCTGCTCTGCCCTTCTCTCTGGTTGCATAAGTCTTTTAGAGAGTTCCTGCAGTGAGGGATCGAAGAAACGATCTTTTACACGTGGATAAGACGATGCCTTTCCTCAGATAAGTTAGAGCTGCCTTTGGACAGTTTCTGGAAGCTTCTCTGTGTTCTCAGTCTGTCCCCGGGTGAGATCTCTCTCCACCTCTTGCGTCTTATACCTCTTTCCTTTCCTCAGTATCCAGTGTCACTTTGTCTTCCCTACCCAGTTCGAAGACATCTTGGGCTCCGCGAAAGACATGTAAATTCCAGTAGGTGTGAAGCTCATGGCAGCCAGAGATTAGTTAATTCTTATTCCTCCCAGCCCCCTAAATTGACAGCACCCTGAGGAAAATACACCTGGCTGGCTTTACTGTTGCTTGTGTACCCGCTCGAAGACTTCTGAACGTGAGCGATTGGGGTGCCAGCCTGCACTGTGTAAAACCTTCTCTCCCAGCAGTACCCCAGGAAGGGTTCTCCCCCTTCCCCAAGCTCTCTTGTCTGTAAAGAGAGAAAGAAATTTCCATGGTGAGCTCCACCTTGTTGAAATGTCTTTGCGACAGTGGAGGCTGTAGGATCTGCAGTTGGCAACACTTGGGGCTGAGGAGGGAGCTAGCTCGCCACCACTTCTTGAGCCGAGCTTATTAGACAGGTTGCTGGAGGGGCTCGCACATCACGGCGCAGGCTAATTGGCTGCAGTACTCTCTGCCTCCAACCCATCTCCATCCTCCAATTAAAGTCCTATCATCCTGTTGTCCTGGGCGACCCACTGCTGCCTCTGATTTTGCCTTTCTGTTTGGGCTTAGGGTGTGGGTCTTTCTGTACTCCTTTCAAAGGTAACTTAATGAAACACTTTAAATACTCCATTTTTAAAATTTAAACTCTTTTAATTAAAGCACTTTTCATGGAACCCTCAGTCACGAGTTATTTCCCCACATCCTTCAGTACTTAATCTCCGAGCAGAATTGGAAATATCGATAGAAAGTGTAAATCATGCCCTCCTGCTGAAAGCGTTGTATCAGGTTTCGGCTCAAAAGAGCACCATTACCTTTAGCTGTCACGGATCTGTACACTTGATCGATAAACTTCAAATATTATTAGAGGTGGAGGCTTCAGAGATTTGCTCTGTTCTTTGGAGAGAGACAGAGATAAATCTTTCTTAGAAATTGACTTGAATTTGCACTCTCAGTCTTCCTGGTGAAATGCATTTCTCTTAGGCGTCCAGCAACTGCAAGGAGGACAGATTTATAGGCCATGTGCTTCTTGTACTGAAAGATTTAAATGGTAAATCCTTCACATATGACTTCACAAATCATGTAAAGTTAAAAGATTTTTACCGTTTCTGTTGCTGCTGTGCTTAAATTGTAGGGTACAGCTAGTAAATCATTTTAATGGAGGTGTCGTACTTGACTCAATAAAAAAAAAAAAGACAATGGTTTAGCTTCCACTCCAAAATGTTAATGTATTAATCAACGGGAGAATAATTGTTTTTTACTACGTTATAAATCTTGGGTGCCATTAGGATTTCAGCAAGGGGTGATGTAGCCACATTCCTAAATTAAAATTGTTTACACTGCCATACATCCATTCCGCATCGCCATAGCTCATTCCGGGTTCATTTTGGACTTGTTCCCCAGCCAAACATGTCGTTCCTCAGTCGGAAGAAAGACATCCTGAGGGAGTGATGCTTATAAAGGAAAATTAATTGCATCGTGCTGTGTTAAATAAATAAAATAAAAACCATCTTGGCAATGGACAATTATTCCTCGCTGTCTGTTTTGAAATAGGTTTTTAGGCTTTAAATCGAGGCTTATTCCCTCATACATCCTCCATGTAGCGAGCACATCACTTGTACTGAGTCTTGCAGTCCTTACTGTATCTCTGGGCAGCTGTGGCTTTTGAGCGCTTTGCTTTTCTCCTGCATATACCCACCGGGGAGTAAGTCACTGGGCCGCCACAGAAAGATCTCCTTCTTCCTCTCCACAGTTTCTGTGATCGCCTGCAGGCGCCATTCAGGGCGGCCTCCAGTAGCCAGGTCAGCTTCCTTAATTAGGATCTGCAGCTGGATACAGAGAGGACACCAAGACTAGGTCAGGACCGGACAGACTCGCTGTCCCCCTCCTGCCTCCCTAAGCCTGTTCCACATGCATTGGCACTCCTGTGCTGCTTCTAATGAAATTGCCTTGTGGGGAGAACCGATCAATTCAGCACTGGACAGGTCAGTCTGTTCCTTCAGTATAACTTGATCCATCTCGACTGTTCTCTCTGACTCCTCCATTAAAAAAGAAGGTGGCCTTCTGACCCCGGTGGCAGTGTCGCCAGGGCTCCTGGTGTCTTGTAATAAGCTCTACATCCCTATTCCTCTTGTGATTTCAACAGATTCTCGAGCAGGTGAAGAAGGCTCAATCAGGGCGGTGGATCATGCCGTGATTGGCGGCGTCGTGGCCGTGGTGGTGTTCGCCATGCTGTGCCTGCTCATCATTCTGGGGCGCTATTTTGCCAGACATAAAGGTAAGCAAGGTGCTTTGGCAGGCAGGAGCAACGTGTCCCCACAGCCCCGCATCTGGGGACTTGTGCAAGGTTGTCCTTGATAGGCCTTGAGTGTATGTGGCCACACGACCTATCTGATTTCTGAAACTGGGGGAAGAAAAAAAAAAAAAAAGCAGAAACCTTAGCAGCTGCTGATTAGGTCTCTGGGAGCTGATGAGGAATGCTCCTTGATTTGGATTTGCTCTAAATATAAAGCTTTATAGAGTTGTTACTCTCCAGTCCATAAAAGGGGATAAAGTCAAAGTGACAAAGTGAGAGGCTGGTGTGTGAGGGGCAGTGTGAACTCTGAACGGTCAGCTGGAAATGCCTGCCACAGCAAGCTGTGCCCCGGGAGCCGGGCGGGTGAGCCCGATCCCTGGCCCCAGACCCTGGGAAATTACACTAACTAGCCAGGAGGGCTAAAATACTTCCTTGGTGTGATGTGCCCAGGTTATAGAAAATCCTCTGCCTTAAAAGCCACATAAATATGTATTTTTAAAAAAAATTATCAGTGCAATTGATTTAAATTGCCATTAATCACCACACTTATCAGCTGTGCAGTCTGGATGGGCAATCATCGTTCCTCGGGCTCCTCCTCTCTGCCCCATGCTGCCGTGAGCCTCTTCTCCCCTCTGGTAATTTATCCTTTGCTTTCCTTTCCTTTCCTTTGTCAGCCCTTGTCTTGCTCACTTGTTTTTCTCAAGCACTGTGCGGTGATCTGGAGTTTTCCAGGCCCCTGCAGACTGCTTGCTTGTGACTGAGGTTTAGGCAAGGTGCTCTGAGCGCAGCAGCGAGGGTCCGAGGTACCTGACAAGTGTCCTTCTCAAGAGTGACCCAGCTGGGGACTCTCTCGGCTGACTGGCTCAGAGCTCCGCCTTTTGGTGTTCAGCTCGGCAGAGACTGAGCGGCACCCATGGGAGCCAGGAGAGGAGGGCGTGCGGGTCCCTGTGGAAGAAAGGATACAGGAGAGAGCACCTGACTTCTTGGCTTCGTCACTCTGAAATCTTAAGATCCAGCCAGATGGCTCCGCCTCTTTAGAAATGCGGAATACAGTGGGAGGTGGGCTGTTTGATGATGCCAGGCACTTTACGTACTTACTGTGTACTATACCGAGGTACAGTCCATGTCTTCCTCCATGTAAGCTCTTGGGATTTGGTGAAACAGAGTGCCCCCAATTTTGCAGTGTTCTGTCCATTGTCGTTCTAAAGTGGCTGTGCCAATTAGCAAATCCATGAATGCGGGTCCAGGCTGCAGTTACAAGATGAGAAAACCATTTATTCATGAAGACAGGTCCTAGGCCTTGATTCCAGCCATCACGGTGTCAAATTATTTCTCAATCTGGAACCCCGCTCTGGAATGGGAGGCGGAGGGAAGTCACGCATACTCGTGCGAGTTCAAGCCTGATCTCACGTACGGGGAGCCAGTAAAAATTCTTGAAGCCGGGAGACTGTGGTTCCAATAAACAATTAAAGATGACAATAGAAGCATCGTCAGGGCCCTAATTCATTTATTGGCTAATTGCTGTTCCCTGCTTGGGTCTTTAACCATGTGCGTGCACATCTCTGGTCATTGGTCCTTGGTGTTTACTGTTTACGCGTTAGTCAGCAGCTCTCCAGCGTTCTGCATTTTAGCTCCCACTCACGTCTTCTGCTGACATCCTCTGGTCATAATCACTGCTCTAATGTCTCATTTGCTGAATTATATCGCAGCGGTTCAGTTGGAGTGGTGCCTTTGGAACCCCCGGATCCCCATTTGTCTCACCCACCTCGCTCTCTTCTTCCAATTGTTTTTTCCCCTCTGCCGCCTGCACACCACTTCGGCTGATGATGGCCATAAAGCAAGTTGCCATCTCTGTACCACCCTACACAGAGGCCATCAGACAGTCACGGTGCTTTACCCCTTCATCTTTCAGGTACATACTTCACTCATGAAGCCAAAGGAGCCGATGACGCAGCAGACGCAGACACAGCTATAATCAATGCAGAAGGAGGACAGAACAACTCTGAAGAAAAGAAAGAGTACTTCATCTAGATCAGCCTTTTTGTTTCAATGAGGTGTCCAACTGGCCCTATTTAGATGATAAAGAGACAGTGATACTGGAACTTGCGAGAAACTCGTGTGGTTTTTTATGAATGGGTGGAAAGCTGAGAGACTGGGAAGGCTTGGGATTTGCTGTGTAAAAAAAAAAAAATGTTCTTTGAAAAGTACATACTGCTGTTTGACACCTCTTTTTATTTGTTTGTTTGCTTGTTTTAATTTTTATTTCTTCCCACCAAGTGAGACTTGGCTTTAGTTTCAGTAGATTGCAGAAAATTCTGTGCCTTGTTTTTTTGTTTTGTTTTGTTTGTTTGTTTGTTTGGGTTTTTTTCTTTCTTTGTGAGCATTTATTTTTTTCCCAAACAAATTTTGGAATTTTTTTTCTTTTTAAATCTCCCATTTTGGAATTTACCTGCTGGGATTCCTTAGATTCTTCTCCTCCCTGTTTCTGTTATTGTTTTGACTTTCTTTCATTTACTTTTGAAGTAACTGCTTTCTGTTCCAAGTTCAGTTTCATAAAAGGAGAACCAGCACAGTTTAGATTTCATAGTTCAGAATTTAGTGTATCCATATTGCATTTTTCTCTGTTGTCGTAAAGATTTGGGTGAACAAACAATGAAAACTCTTTGCTGCTGCCCATGTTTCCAATACTTAGAGCAGTGAAGACTAGAAAATTAGACTGTGATTCAGAAAATGTTGTTTGCTGTGGAACTACATTACTGTACAGGGTTATCTGCAAGTGAGGTGTGTCACAATGAGATTGAATCTGTCTTTAATTCCGTGTCTGTAGACGGCTCAGTATAGATACCCCACGCTGTCCAGTAAGGTTTGGGGCGGGAAGGACTCCTCCTTCCTCAGTGCCCTAAACAGACCCGACGGGTGAGGTCTGTTCCTTTTATATAAGTGGACAAATTTGAGTTGCCACAGGAAGGGAAGTAGAGAGGGGGGGAAGACAGTTCTGCTCTGGTTATTTCTGTTCCAAATGATTCTATCCACCTTTCCCAATCGGCCTTACTTCTGACTAATTCGTAGGAAAAAGCAAGTCTGCGTGATACGCGAATGACTGAATGGGACAGGGTTTTTTGTTTTGTTTTTGTTTTATGTTGTTGTTGTTGTTGTTTTTTTTTTCCTTTGTGCTTAGATAGGAAAGCAGTAGGATGTGGCCTGCATGTACTGTATATTACAGATATTTGTCATGCTGGGATTTCCAACTCCAATCCGTGTGAAACTTTCATTCCTTCCGATTCGGCTTGACAAAGGCAAGAGGTATAAAAGAAGGGCCGGTACTGTTCTCACACTGGTCTGCTGTCGATCTCAGTTCTCGAAAGGTCAGAGCAGAGGTGGAAAAAACAGCATGTAGGGATTTTCAGTTACTTAATCAAAACTCAAATGTGAGTGTTTTTATCTTTTTACCTTTCATACACTAGCCTTGGCCTCTTTCCTCAGCCTTAAGAACCGTCTGCCAAAAAATTCCCGATCTCGCATGATGGCAGCCATAGTGCACAGCTACTTAAAATCAATTACCTGGAACATATCCTAGATGGGGAGCCTTGGGAAAGGGAGAACCAAGTGGCCATTTCCATTTGTTAAGGCAACATGGAGATTTTCACTGAGATGTCTCGGAAATCTAGAAGTAGTCCTGAAGGACAAAAGCTAAACTCTTACCTTATGTTTTGGTAAGGCTCCAGACTCCAGATAACACTCCCTATGGAAAGATGGCATCAAAAAAGATAGTTCTATACATATTATATATATATATATATATAAATATATATATTATATAACATTTTCAGTGAGTACTTTTGGATTTTGCAAGATGCATTTTTACTATTGTTACGTTATGTGGAAAACTTACGCTGATTTATTTAAGGGGAAAAAAGTGTCAGCTCTTCGTTATTTGAAAGTGTGTTTATTTTTCTTGTCTTCATTTTAACCTTTGATAGAACCATTGCAATATGGGGGCCTTTTGGGAACGGACTGATATGTAAAAGAAAATCCATTATCGAGCAGCATTTTGTTTACCCCTCTCCTATCCCTAGGCACTTAACCAAGACAAAAAGCCACAACAAACATCTTTTTTCAGTGAATTTTATATGTGCAGCTCTATTCCGAGCCCTTAGCGCCCATTCTGACCATAGTGTAACCATGTCAAAGGGTGAGACCCATTTAGCATGTTGTCGAAGGGTTTTTCCGTTGTTCTTTTTAGAAAAAACAAAGACAAAAAAACAATCATCACTCACAGAATTGGCATCTCATCTTTGGAAGCTCCCATCTTTCTGTTTTGAGAAGTGTACAGTAGTGCAGTGCTCCTGATGTAATTTTATGGCTTACGATGTTGACATGTCTCAGGTTCATGTGTTTCGATTGGTGTTTTCCGTCTCAGGTAGATTGCAAAGTGTAGGCCCCACACATTGGAAAAAATAATAATAAAACAAAGCAAAAACAGGAAATTATGGATTTTAGTTGTATATTGGTTTATGTATTTTTTTCTTAAGTATACAGTGCACTGTTTGAAATGTATTGTTGAGTATTACTTTGTACAGATTGATCACTTTTTTTAGAGTGAAGAAAGAACAAACTTGTTTTTTGTGTTTTTTAAAGGAATATAAAATAATGAAGGATGTATAATTGATGCCAAATAAGCTTGTTCTTTAGTCACACCGATGTCTTACTTTTCCCTCTAGGCCAGTTCTGTTTCTAAGGTGTACATGGACAATGTTACGGTGTAAGAAACTCCATATCCACATGTCCTCATTCGCATTTTGTATTGGTTCATGTATACCATTTTTACAAAAAGAAAAAGAAAAAAAAAGAAGTACTATAAAATATCTGTCTTCTTAATAAAAAAAAACGTTAATGTTACAAAGTGATCTTCAAATCTCTTTATGGAGTTCTTACGGGCCCAGCTTCCTCCTTAGGACCTGGTGCCGGCCGTGGGCAGTAGCGCTGGGTGCCACTTCAGGTTGGGTTTCTCGGGACCGCCTCTCTCTCCTGCTCACCCTTCCCGTCCTCGTCCTCTTCTGCCCTCTCCGCGGACAGGTGAGCCAGTCGCTGGGCTGGATGGCGGCGCTTCCGGTGGATTCTGCGATCTGTGCAGGTGCGAGAGATGGCGGCAGCCAGGCCTCGGGGACAGGCCCGACTGCGGACTCGCCTCCCTTCCTCACCCCCCTTTCACCGCCACCCACCAACTTCCCTGTGTTGCCTGCTCCACCTGTCTCTTCCTTTGGGGTTCTGTGTCTTAACGGTTCATTCTGCCTCTTCGTTTAAAGTTTTCTCCTTTCGCCAAAGGAAGCCCAGGCCACCGAGGATGGGCTTGGCTGCCGGCAGAAGATTGTTCTTACTTGCTGTTTAGGTCGCCGACACCGCGGGGCCTGGGTGGACAGTGAGATTCAGTCTGTTGTCATCGTCCTTGCCTTGCAGGCCGAAGTGAACAATGCGTACACTTCACGGTGGCTGATCTTATAAATGAGCAGATAATATCTGAACAGTCTCCAAGTGCCCTTTCCCACCACCGCGCCTCCGCTGTGGTTGAGTTGCCCCCCTTCTCTCTCGGTCAGGTGATGGGGAAGCCTCAGCAGAGACAGCAAAGGTAAGCTCCAGAAGATCCAAGCCCTTGTATCTTACTTAGGCCTCTAACATCCTGGCCTGGTGTCTTGCCTGTCTGCATGTTTAAGACAAAAAAAAAAAAAAATTTATCAGATATGCAATTATTGAGCACCTGCTGTGTGTGCGGCATCGTAAGGGACAAAGAGGAGTTGCGGGTGGTTTGCAGAGGTCAGCCGAGGAGGTATCGGTTATACCTTTCAGTGAGTGACCCTGGGTTACGGGCACCGCGGCCAGGGCAGGAAGAAGCCCAGAGAGTCCTGTGTGCGTTTCTTGGAGAAGAGAGATGAGGAGAGGCTGTGGAGGCCCTGCGAGCCCTGGTGGATTTAGCGGAGTGCTCTTGTGGAGAAGGAATGAGCGTCAGAGGTGCAGAAGGCTGTGTGAGCCCAGCCAGCCCGCCAGCGTGTGTGGGAAAGGCAAAATGAAATCAGTGCTCTGTGGGAGGCAGACCAGTGGTGGCTGTCCTCAAGGTCCAGCAAAGACAGGCCTGGGGCAGTGGGGCGTGCAGATTCTTCATGTTTCTCTAGATCAAGACCCACCCCGACACTTTCCCCTCCCCCATCATGTATGAGCTGTGAAACTTGAGGCACGTTGCCCAACCCTTTCTGGTCTTGTTCTCCCGCTCTGTGAGGCAGGGATCGACATAACCTCTGAAGCTGTTAAAGAAATAAGCAGACACAGGCTGGGGGTGTGTGGTGGGAGAGCACATTTTTAGCATGGAGGAAGTCCTAAGTTCAATCTCCAGCGCAGAACAGGGGAGGGAGGGAGAGAGAGCCATTAGAAAACACGGTTCTGGCATCTAATTACACATTCATCGAGATAACAGCATAGAGGCAAGTGGTGATCAAAAAGAAACTTACCCATGCTATTGGAGACAGATTTTACCTAAAGGGAGCTCTTTGGGCCCTCTGTGTATTGCTACACGATGCCCCTTTGAATCTTGTCATGGAGATTTTAGCGACCCCTTCCTTGTCCCTGTGCGATAATACAGATGTTCAAGCCACGTGGCATGGAATGTGTGTAATGCCCTACCCCTCTCTCTCTTCGTGGCATGAAGCTCCAGATTCAGCTGTAGCCCACGGAGAGGGGACCCCAGGAGGTCACTGAACTGAGGCAGATGTATGGTGACAACTTACCGTACCTGTGACCTTTGCAGGGTACACAAAGGGGAAGGCGCCAGAAGCAGTGGTAGTGGGAGCCCATAACTTGCCTGATTCTTCCAACAGCATGAGCATGAAACAGCCCTTGCTCTCTGCAGAGAGCTTTCTCAGACGCTTTGACTTGGTTGCGTTCTTCAAACATACCAGCTGGAACCCCAAGGTGATATGCAGGTGTTACCTGATGCCCTCTTTCGCTGCCCTCTGCTCCCTGCAGTGTAACTCTTGTACTGCCGTGGAGAAATGTTCCTTTGATTCTGTCACCCAGAACCTTAAAGCAACCACACAGCCACCACGGGAGAGGTAGAGCCCTGCTTAAGTGAAGCATTTGTGTCCCATTACAGCATCTTGCCTCAGACTAATACACCTATTTGCTGGGATGCCAGAGACACAGCGTTAATTGTCAAGAGTTGGCAGCCACATTCCTTCCAAGGGAAATTGATATTCACACCCACACATTAAAGTTCAGAAGCATTTCCAAAAGGAAGCACTTGGATGTCCTGATCCACTGTACAGAAGACGGAAAAAGGGGTTCTTGGCTGTCGATCAAATGGCCTTGTGACCAATATGTGAAAGTCAGCAGCAGGCACAGAGTAGGCTCTCAGCAAGCAGTAGCTGACGAAAGGGGAAGAGTCAAGTACCTGGTTTCCTGAATTTTGCATTATACTTAGAATGAGGCACCAATTCTATGTTGTGAAACTTGATACTTGTTAATGTCATCTCTGATCTAGGTAGCTTTCAGGCTGGCCTTGAAGAAAAATAGCTGGTTCCCCCTGACTTTAGTGCCTTTGGTCCCATCATTCTCAAGGGCCTACTGAACGCAGACTTGTTCCCCTTCTGGGGGCTGGTGCCATTTTTAGTCATGGGTCAGTAAAGCCGTAAGGTAACATCATTGTATAAGGAGGCTTCAGGCTACTGTGGGACAGACATATAGAAAATTCAATCCACACTCCTTGCCTCTTTTGTGTTCACCCAAAATACTAGAATGTGCCTCTGTTAGGAGCTGCAGGATTCGGTGCCCCAACATAGCCCCATGGTATTATTCAGGGTAGGAAGAGGGTGGTCGGCACAAGGGAAATAGGAGAAACGGAAAGCCCAGGCCTGAAAGAAAAATCTGTTTTCAAGTCTCCTAAGCCTCAGCGTACCCGGGAGAATATGTTTGCTTCGTTCTTTGTGCTTCGGTTTAGCCGTTCCCGAGTGAACACGAAATGTGTACCGCTCCTGGTGGTCAGTGCCCCAAACTACAACTCCAGTCTTGCAAATACGGAATTCATTCCAAAGAGGAACCTGACTTCAAGTCTACTGAGTTTCCTGTCACGCACGCACACCTGCCCTTGCTTTCCACTTCACTCCCTCCTAATCCTTTGAAGTGTTGAGCTGGGGAGTGAAGACCATTACTGCGGGGCAAATCCACATGCGCTCCGGTCCCCCGACTTCTCCAGCTGCCCTCTAAATGCATACCGGCTCGCAGTCATATTTCAGACGTGCCCACCTTAAATCTTCCTTAAGTACTGTCTTCTCGGGTTAATTAATCACCATGCTTAAACTTGCTGTTACCAGCAGGAAGTCCATCCTGAAGTCAGCAATGTTACGATTGCATCTTCTAATACTGTTTATCCTGCATTAGTGTTTACTTAGGGCGAAAATTGATCCGTAATTGATATTTCCGTCTTCCAGAGCTGGTGTTGGAAGAGCCTAATGCAAGCCTTTAATAGCAAGCAAATATTTAAATCCCTTAATGGTTGCTGAATATTGAAATGTGTGACTTTATTACTCTTTTTTGGTTTGTTTTCTCTGTAGTTGTATATTTCTTCGTTTAAACTTGCAACGGATGCTAGCAGGCTCCAGACTAGCTAATCCACAAAAGCTGTCTGCCCAGACATAGCCGTCCTGATTAAAAAGTATTGCTATGGAAGGGAATCTTCTGCACTAATCAGTCTCTGTTAGCTAGTGACGAAATTACTATCCATCTCTCTCTCTCTCTCTCTTTCTCTCCCTCTCTCTAGGCCTGTTTTCTCTAACCTCCTCTCCCAGAATAAAGTGATGGGGGCAGCTATAGTGTTGCAATTAGGAGCATGAATCTTTTATCGTTTGGACAAGGAAGGGGAAATGCCATTACTGTCAACCGAAATGTCCTACTTGGGTTTTCCGCTCCTACTTCCCTGCCAAAGCCCATTGCTGCTGCTGAAAGTGTATAACATTCACAGCTATTCTTGATGGCTTGATTCTTAACACAGCCAGAAACGTAGCCCGGGAGATGCTTAAGACAGTTTATGGAAAATAATAGATTTCCTTGCAGAGACACCAATGCATCGAGAAGGGCCTGGAGTCACCAGTTTTCTCCCTTTCTGGCTTCAGTCACAAAGCCTTTTGCTAAAGCACGCAGGCCTTCTTGAATTCTCTATTTTCCTGGTTGGTTCCTATCAGCACCCACAAGTCTCTGGCTGTGGCGCCCTTTGTCTCACCACTCACGCGCAGCAGCCATGGGATCTGAAAAGCAGCAGTGCCTGCGGAAGAGGAAGGAAAAGAACACCGCCAAGGAGAGACGCGTTCCCGGGACGCCTGCCGCTGGGAGCTAAGAGCAGGTCTGCCAGCCTGGGCGCTCCAGAGACGAGACAGCCACGCTGGAGGTCACCACTGCCGTCAGCATGAGGGTGGGTCCTCCCGTCCCGTGTGGCCATCAGAAATGCCAAGAAGTGGCATAGTCAGTGCCGCTAGCTTCTGCTGGGAACCCCTGACACCATCTCCATGCCCTGGCTCTCAACCCAGCCCTTAGTTAGGAACCTCTGGGCCTGACATTCCCTTGGGCAGGTCAAGAAGGAGACGCTTCGCGGAAGGTCTCAAATGCTGGCAAGAATGAAACTACCACAGGGTTGTGGCTTTCAGACTGTTGATTCAAATGCACATACAAGCCATGTATCTCCCCCAATGGTGCCTGGAAAGAAAGGTAGAGGCCACGGCTGGCCGCACAGGCCACATCTCTCTCCCTTGCACTGTAGCGCGGCTACCACTCCCCACTGTTTGCGTTCTCAGCTTCTCCTAAATGGAAGCCATTAATCATACTAAATTGTGCAATGATTCCAAGATAGGGAGAATGCTGATGGCAAAAATCATTCTCCTTTGTTGTGCCAGGCAGGCAAAAGGCAGAAGTATTAGCTCGCTGCCCTGCCTGGCTTCTCACAAATGCTGACCATGTGTTTGCCCACGCAGCTGCCTCTACGCGCACAGCTTATTTTAGTGTTGGTCTCGGGCATCCCGACTGTTGACAGAAAACAAGGCGCCCAGCTACTTCTTCGTGCTCATGAGGACTGCTGGGAAGACTTGTAAGTGGGGCACACCCCTCCCTGGCAGTCTTTCTCATCTCAGCGTCTCCAGATCGGGGGACGGCTGGCATGGGCTTCATGTGAAGAACCCAAGGCGGTCTCAGAGGGAGTGAGCCGGTAAGGTGGGCTGTGCCCCCTCCCCACCCACCCACACCTCTGCCAGCTGGATTGCAGAAGCAGCCAGGTGTGGGTACCAAGGAAGCTTTTTGCCTTTCAGAATTTGATGTGTGTTTCACTTTCGACAAGCCTCTTTGTAAGCCACCCCTTCTGAATTAGAATCATTTTCCAAAAGCTCTTAAGCTATGATTAATGCCAGGGCTGTTTTTAACAATCATCCTGCCAGTCTTAAGCTGTAGTCATTTTCAATAATTTGGAGTGCTCAAAGGCAAGCCAGGAGTTTGTTGACAACAAAACCCGTAAGAGCGCAGCCAGGCAGCCACAAAAGATGGAAAAGCAAAGGGACCATTTGGGCTTAGCTGGCTTTCTGCTCCCAGAGTTTCACCACTAAAAGTTTGATTGAACGCTCACAATGCATTAAGGATCCAACTGTGAACATGGCTCGGTGAGAGGGTTGCCAGCCTGGCTTTTGTGTGAACAAACGAGCAGCATGTTTGGAGGGCTTCTGGTTTATTTATGGACATGTGCGCCTCGTTCATGCCATCCCAAACCAGAGCACCCTCGTTTGTCTTCCCTCTGCCAGCACTGAAGAGCAAGGAGAGCAGTTGCTGTGTTGTGGGGCCGTTTACTTCCCATGAACGCTGCGCAAGTCTCGGGCCAGATTTTGAGCTCCTTCTCCATGAGTGGCCCCAGCCGTCTCCCTGCCCACGTGCATTAAACCTGCCCTCTCTTCGTGCTAGAGTACCCATCTGTTTGAAAAGCCCCAACTGAAGGATGCTGTGGCTTGTGATCACGGACTTACTGAGACTTGGCTTCGGACGGCACTTATTTCTAGCTCGTTGCTTTACCTCTGCTAGGAAAAGGTGCGCTCTGGATGACAGCAAGTTTAACCTAGTGAATCTGGTGGGATTGATGGATATTTGTATCTCGTTTTGAGGCAGAATGAGCAGGTTGCTATTGGCTGCTCTCTGGAGCCACATTTCTGTCTTAGGGCTGCCCCGAACAAATACCATAATCTAGCAGTGACTCTGCACGTCCCCAACTCATCTTCCTCCTAAGAGTATCACTGGGCCTTCTTGGCAGCTCCTCAAAGGCCTCAGTGGGACACCATCCCACCTGTGGCATGTGCTTTAGGACCATGACGCTTTGGGGAAATGAAAAGTTCCCTCCTCCGAACTTACTCCTTCCCTTATAGTGCTTTTCTCAGTTAACAGCATCATCAGCCTCCCAGATGGAACCTCAGTGTCGCTCTACTTCCAAGTTCCTGCCCATTTTTCCTTAAAGGCTTCTCAAGCTTGACCCAAAGTCATCATTTCCATGTCATTTTGCCTCATCCCGGCCCTAAACCAAAGGAAGGTAACAACCTCTCCCAGCTTCCCATCCTCCGTTCCCCCATCTCGTCGTCAGTCCTAAACCCAAGGGCACCAGGTCCCTCCCTGGCTTGGAAACCACATTCGGCTGATACTTGACTGCAGAACAAACCCACATCCTCACGGTCTGCCATCAGTCTAGTCAGGCCTTTCAGTCCCACCCTGCGACCCCTTAACCCTGGTGCCCGTACCTCAACCCTCACCCTGTAATTGTTAAGCTTTATTTCAGCACCATTCACACCTCTGTGCCTTGGGATATTCAGGGGGTGTCTCCCTGGAGGTGGATTCAGGTCATTTCTCTGTGTTCTCTCAGTTCCTCATACTTGCCTCTCAGTTTGTGTCCTTATCGCACATCTGGATTGTTTGTTTGCCTACCTGTCTCCCTCAGTAAAACAGTGAATTCCTTGAGAGTAGAGATTGAATGTGATCCGGCTCTGTATCTCCAAAGCCAAGTGCAGTGCCTGGCCCTTCGCTCCCTGAATCAATGAATAATGAAAGGTTTTCTTCACCTGTTGGGTTGGTCTTTCATCTGTCCATCTTTCATAGAAATAGCCTGGTAAGCCCTGCTCTGTTCCTTCTAACTAGATGTTCTGAAGTTTCTCAAACTCCCTTTGCCTGCTTTGTTAAATTTTCACTTTGGCTTGGTTTGGATTTGGCTGCTTTGTATCACATTCAACATTTTTTTTCCCCCCACTCTTGCCTTCTAACACGGTAGGCATGCACCACGTTAGGTCAACATGGACACCAAAAACGTTTGCAAGATCTGTGGACACATTTGAGACCTGGAAGGAAAATCTTAAGAGTTCCAAAATGCAGAGCAGACCAGAAAACTAACAGATCAGACTGATTAGTTATTTCATTAAATAGCTACAAAGCCATAACATTGTCATCCAATCTGCACCCAAGCTGCTAAATAATCAGGTAGAAAGTGTGTTCAGTGTGGAACTGTATTTGACACACTGTGGAATGACAGCACCTCTGCAAATTGAGCTTCTAGGCCCTGCAAAAGTTTTTAAACAGCCCTGCTCTATCCTTTCTTACTCTTTCTTGTTCTGCTCTCTGAATCTTACACCCGACCCTGAGCCCATAGAACAGGTTCTGGAGGGATCCAGCCCAGGAAAGGCTAAGACGTGCCATGTGGGCAGCGTATATACCTGTTTTATGAGCCATCGGTCTCCTCCTCTCCGTGTTGCCGCTCTGCCAGAACCCGACAAGCACACGGGGCTCTCAGGATGGAAGGCCGAGCGGCCCCAGATCTGCACAGGGCCTTTTAGACTCTCATTAGCAGCTGCTCCTTGTGGGTTGAGCGGCAGCAGTCCGCAGAGAGGTCCGTCCTGCACAGCCAGCTTCCGAGCTCTACAGCAAATTGTCAGGGTGGACACCCTGGGCTGTGAAGAGCAGGTGACTTCTCTGCCCTGCTGCTGTTTTCCAGCTTGAGCTTTTTGTTTTGGTGCGTGGGAGGAGGAGAGCTGGTGCAGATGAGCTCGACTCCAGGAGCCGGTATTCATGAGCAGCGTTTCCAGCTGTGCCTCTGATTCAGCCGGTGACCTTGGGCAAATCGCTTCCTCCCTTGCCCAGCTCTCCATCTAGAAAGAGCCTCCATCTCAAATTGTTTCCAGTTATTTGTTTGTAAAGCACTTTGACATCTCAGATCTAAAGTACAGTAAAGAGCAAAAATACTGCTGTTGTTACAGTGCTTTTAAAACCCAAGTAAAATGTGTGCTTGCTCTTGGGTTGAAAATTAAAAAGCTTGTAAATAATTGATAACTAATTCCACTGTAGCTTCATGGTGTCTTTGCCATCCTGGGATCATCTAATTTTTACCCTTTTTCTTTAAAAAATAAATAAAAGCTCTTTTGTGAAAAATGGCTTTCATTTGGTAAATAATTTTGACTTGCGTAATTACTTCTGTGACTTTTCTTAACAACTTCGCTCAGTCTGAAAAAGCCTCGGCCCAGCCCCCACCCAGACTTCCATCTCGGTGCTCTGTAAAGTAATTGTGCAATTAGGAAGAAGTGGCTGGAGCATCGCAATTCTCTGTATTTTAAGTTAGGGGTCTGACTTTGACTCCCCGCTTGCTTGAGTGGGTGAGCCAGCCCGTTATTAAAAAAACAATTATGCTGTTAAAAAATCAGGAGCTCCACAAGTGAAGAGCATCGATTGGCAAGAGCTGGTCAGTTATCACCAGAAGGTCCTGACAACACACTAATAGGTTTTTCTGAAGATCCAATCAAATTTTCTAGGCAGAGACTTGAGGTGTTCCACATGGGATAATGCTTGTCCTGGGCAGTATTGATTTCACTGTGTGGTTCTGCTCTCTCCCCTCTTACTGGTTCACCCTCTTCTGCTGCGGCCACTTTTTTTTTTTTTTTTTTTGTAATAAAGACTTAAGCTTTGTATTCCATATTAACAGCCCTGGGGGTGGGGGTGCCCGCGGTCCAACTGCCCTTGACTCGGCCTCTCTGTATCACTTCTCCTTACTCGGAACTTAGATGGCCTCGCTGTTCCTGCTCTGCTTCTTCCCAGCCCTGTGGGCTTATGGCCATGGCTCCTTCTAGCCCAGCTAGCAGCCGGTCACTTTCAGAAGAGACTCAGAAAGCAGCTGAAGTACAGAGGTTTCCAGCTCCTGCCCTCTGCGAGCGGGCACCTGTGAGTGTCGATACCGACTGTTCACGCGCCAGGTCTCTCAGCAAAGTCACAGACCCAGCACCCTTTGTTTGAGTCATGCTTTCTGCCCTGACACCCAGTTAAGTCTTCTTCAAGCGGGGTTCGACGTTTCATGAGTTTGTAATTCACATAGAAATGTAAGGCCCGGTGGCCTGGAGAGAAGCAGCAGGAGCAGTCTCCAGGGTGCCGAAGGAGCCTGCAGCTCTGCCTTGCTGAGCCTGTGCCCTGGGCTTTTCCACCAGCGTCCCAGGTTGGGGTCACCGCGTTGGGGACGTCAAACACTTCTCACAGCCGTTCCACGATCATTCGAATTTCTGTCCTAGTCAGAGACCTCAGCTCGGCTTCTCATACCTAAGAGGTTGGCATTCACCTCCCCTACCCAATCTGTTTTGCCAGTTCATTCCGCTGCAGACGCTCTGTGGGGCCCAGACACCTGGCATATCTCTGCTTATACCATCTCCCTCACTCCAGGCCAGTCTTTTGAAGATCATGGGCTTTGATAAAGGGAAACTCAGGTTCAAATCCCAGCTCTATCACTTAATAAAGGTCTACCTGGGGCAGATCTCTGAGTTTGTTTCTTCACACATCAAGTATCCTCCTCACACAAGACTGTGGACATCAATATAGGTGAAAAGGCTGTGGCGCTACCCGAATGTTAGCCACAAGTGATGGTCAAACTTCTGGGCATGAAGGGCCTTCGCATCCTGGGACTTTCTAGACCTTGTGGGTAGCCCTGGCCACTGTGGGTGGGTCAGCCCTGGCTCCACCCTGACCCATTTTCCTCCTGTTGTTTCAAGTACGTGCTCTGGCCCCACAGTCAGGCTGTCAGCACCCCGAGCAGCAAAGTTCTGCTTATACTCCATGTATTCCCCGTAGCACTACAGTATGCCGAGTGCACGGGGCTGCTTCCTAACTCCTTGGCTTCCCTGGGTATTTATTGCTAGATCATTTTTAGTCTGTAGTCTTTCTCACCTAGGAAGAGACTTAAATGGAATCTGTAGCTTTGGTTTAGTTCATCCAATCACAGAACATAGAATGTCAGATCTGCAGAGCACCCCAGAGCTCATCCAGTCCAACCCCCTCATTTCACAGACTTCGACTGCTGGCAGGCTCAGGGAGGAGCACCAAGTATCAGCCACAGAGATGTTATGTCCCTGACCCCAGCTTCCCCAGCCAGGACGCCAGAGCCAAGCTAGTGAGACTCCACCTCACCCATGGCAGCTACAGGGCAGTGCCTCCCAGCAAGCGGGGGACAAGGGCACAGTGTGCACCAAGATGCACATTCTCAGGCCCGTGCATCTTCACTGCGTGGAAACGTGGGCTTAGGGCCCAGCAGTCTGCATTCCCTCTAAGCCTTCCGGGGGACCCGGGTGCATCCTGTACTGTGAGAACCACTGCCCGACCGGGGGAAGCTGAAAACCACAGACCTGCAAGTGCATCCGAGCTTCACTCCCAGCGCAGGGCAGGAAACACACAGCCCGCCTCGCTAGGCTTTTGCGTGCCCGATCCAGAGGTCACACCTGGCACGTAGTAGGCACTTAAGAACTGTTAGCTGTGTTTGAACTGCCACTTGTCTTAGGTGAGTGGCTGAATGGCTGATTGCAAGGCTGATTGGAGGACATGCAACTTTCATCAGCCTCATCAGGAAAAGACAAATCTATTAAGTGGCTAAATGCACGATATTCTGTTCTCTGTATTCAGAGGAAAAAGCAGTTCAGAAACGGGGAGATGACGAGGGAGAGTACAAAGGGGAAAGGTTTTAGAAATGTGAGGATCATGGCCCAGAGCTCAGGACCCTCACCTTGTGCAGGCCGTATGATCCCGATCCACTCACATAGCGCGTTCGTGCATTCCAGGCACTGGGGGACTCTATTATGTGCCAAGCAAAGTGCGAACACACTAGGGCATAAGATACACGAGACCCTGTGACGGAGCAAATACGCCACCTGCTCCTGGATTCGGCCCGGCCCGTTCCGGCTGGGCAGGGGTGTGTGGAAGGGCACGTGGCCCTCAGGCCCAGCACCGAGGCTGAACTTTTCCTGATCGCATCCTTTCCCCGGACCCTCTTCCCAGGCTGTAGCCACCAAGAAGGTCACATGTTCCACATGGTGCAGCCAGTCAGTGCTGCAGCCTCCACTGTCACGGCTCCCTGAGTGACAAGCAGAGCAGAGGGCCCTGTTCGTTCCCAGGGCACATGTGCCGTGAGAAACGGGCTACTTGGGATTTTCAGTTCCCAGTGCACCGCCCAGCCTCCCCTGACCTACAGAAACTGCTTTGTGACTTGTGCTCCGGGAGCGCAACGCACGGTCACGCGTGCACCTTTGACTATTCAGCCACAGCTGCGCGAGGCCTGAGGCAGGGGGTCCACATGTTGCAGAAGCTACACCACTGGGGCCTTATCTTCCGGTCTTGGTCGTGGAGTTCAATGACAGTGTATTAGTTTTCTGTCACTTTGCACATACCTGAGATAATCAACCTAGGAAGGGAAATGTGTTATTGGAGATTCCAGCCCATGATTCACACTGAGCACATCATGGAAAAAAAGCACATGGTAAAGGAATGATGGCCTAGGAAGCCACAGGAAGGAAGAGAAAGGGGCTGGGGCTCCCCCATGCCTTTCAAGGGCACCCCCTCAGTAACCTGAAGACCTCCCACTAGCAGGCTCCACTTGGTAAGGATTCCAGCACCTCCCCGTGGGACTGAGCTGGGAACGAGGGCTTCCGCACACAGACCCTGGGGACATTCCGGATCCAAACCAGAGATGAAGCTTCTCTGGAGAAGCTCAAGTCTAGGCCTGAGGGATGAATGGGGATTACCTAGGCAGAAGAGGAAGGGGACCCGGGGTCTCGGCAAAAGAAACAGCACCTCAAATGCCCAGAACTGGGTGAGTGGGATGCGGCTGGAACACAGTCGGCCAGGTAGCACATCGAGGGCAGCCGCGGCTCAACAGGACGCCGGGCTACACCCGGATCTGGAGGGTCCCGCAGGACTTGGATTTAGCAGTGAGCTGGAAATTTTAAACAAGGTAGCAGCAAGAAATCTGCTTTTGAAAAATGCCTCATCCTCACCTTCTTCGTCTATGCGACAAGTGCAGTAACACTGTGCCTGCTGCAGAGAACGGTGAGACTGGAATGCAGTGACATCTAAGAGACTGGGCGCGAGCGCATGGTCAGCACTCAGACGAGCCATTCCGCTTTGCCATGCTCAGTGTGCCCATCCAGTCCAAGCACACCGGTGTGCTCTTTAGTGGAAGATGCCAAGTCTGTAGGAAGAGCCAGAACACCTTTGCAATAACATAACAGCCGTCACCTACTGAGCATGGGTTAATATTGGGATGACACACACTGTACAGATGGGAAACTCTGCTCAGGATCACATGGCTACTAAGTAGCTGAATTTAAACCTGGAAACTCTTTGCCCGGGATCATACGGCTACTAAGTAGCCGGATTTAAACCTGGGCTCGGGGTTTGTCGCGACCCTCGCTGATCCCGCAGAGAGAGCCGCAACCACGGAGTGCAAACTTGAGCTTTATTATCACCATTACCACCAACCCCCACCACCCATCGGGTGCTTATATACATTCTCCTCTCGAGGCCCCTCTCACCGAGCACGGGCGATACCACATAAGGCCTGCGGTCAGCTGGTTCGTACTAAGCAGCAGTCTCTGGCTTACTGCCAGCCGCCATCTCTGGGGTGCAGCCGTCACGGCCCGCCACAGGGGTTCTCACTCCTAATCACTAGACTCCATTGCCTCTTCGAAAGATATGGAATTTGGGAAACCAAAATGGTGAGAGCGAACAGCTCCGGTCAGACCTGAAGAGACGGACGGAAGAGATGAGCCCAGCGGCCAGAGATGGGCAGGCAGCCAGGGGAAAGTGCACACAGGGCTCTGCCACCTCAGGCCCTCGCCCGAGCGAGGCAGGGGCAGGGCAGGGGCAGGGGCAGAACCTCTCCTCGCAGCCTGGGCCTGGCAGCCCAGAGAGGGACGCACCTGCTCTGTCACCTTTAGCACCCGCCACCCACCTAGAGAGGGTCCCTCCCGACACGGCCCCCTCCCCAGGTCCCCGCTTGATGAGCATCCCGGGCCCCAGGAGAACAGCGCCTGTTGGGTGTCGAGGGCCCTGGGGTGAGCGGGGCGCTCGCGGAAGGCAGGCCTAGCTGGGCTTCGAGGCGAGCTCGCAGGATGGCTGCCTGGTCCTGCCGCTCTCCGCACTCAACCGGAAAGTCAGAAAATGTGCTCAGCGACCAGTGAAGCAGATGGCTGAGAGTGTCATGTGTGTACAATATTTATGAAATGGGAACGAGCGGAGCTGTGGCTGAGACTCCCGTCCCAGGCAGAGTGATTCAGCCCTGTGTGATGAACAAGATTGTAATTGGGGTAGTTCCAATTTACTAACCATTTGCAAAAGATTACATACCTCTCACATATTATCCTCTCCTAATCTTACTTTAATGAACACTACTCTATCTGGATGTATAATTTCGGGGCGGGGGAAAAACAATTTCTAGCCTCGAAGGCAAAGCTGTAGCTAATACATTAACATCCAAATTAGAATGAAGGAGAGTAATTGTGAGATCTATAGCTAAAGTAATTTAAAGGCTCCCTCCCCTACACATAAAAGACAGATGTACAGGGAAGGCAATCCTCACAGGCAGTGGTGTCTCAGAGGGAGGTGAAGCTTCCCCTCCAAAATGGCACTTCGTGGGCCCCGCCCACTTTCCCTGGGGGACAGCCAGCAGAATGTGTTCCCCAGATGATCTTCCTGGTGGACATGGGCCACTCTTGTTTAAAGAAAGCAAGGCAGACTAATAGAAGAACTTCCAGGGCGTAATGGTTGCTGGTAAGCGTGCCTTCCAAGGACAGTTTAAAACAAGGACTCATGCATGGGAGTGAGTTCACGAACCTAACTCCACCTCAGTTTCACTGTCTATAAAATGGGATAAGATGGTTTTGTTCAGGCTTTCCTTCCCTCAGTAATTTTTACTGAGACCTGTTATGTACTCGGCACTCTCCTAAGTGTTGAGGACCCTGAAGTTAAAAAAAAATAATAGTAATAAGGTTTCTGTTCCCAGGAAGATTATGTGGGGAAAGAGAATGTAACTCTTGCGTGCAGTAGGATGAGGAGGGGCTCCCTGCATCTGGAGTACCCCCGATGGAACTGAGCCGCAAATCCGAGGGAGGCGTAGCTGACGCCCAGCCTGCAGACCTGGTGACATCCGGGGAACTGCTTCCCGCCTGGTCCAGCACGGAGCCTCTCCCTCCCATGGGCCCTCGCCACGAGTCAAGGCTCTGTGTGAGGCAGGGCGGGGAGTGCAGAGGCCGGAGCGGTCGGCACCCCAGGGGCCGCAGAGCAAAGGCTGGGAGCAGAGCTGCAGCTCAGGGCTCCCACGCCCAGAGCTGCGTCTCGGCCTCTGGCTGAGTGAAAAGCTCTCCACACAGCACAGCTCACGACGGACACAGGGCCCGGCAGAGCGGGTCAGGCATGCAGCCGTGGGCCTCCCGCTGCGGTTCTCCATCGGCGCCACACACCCATTGTGCTGCTCTGGACCCCAGGACTCATCGAGCCCCGGCAAGGAAGGGCGGGGCTGGAGGCAGCACAAGGCAGAGCCACAGCCTAACCAGGGCAAGCCAGAGGCTCTGCCAATGCTGGGCACCCACTGTGCCTGGAGAGGGCCGTGCTCCGCACCGCTTCCCTGGCCACACCTCTGCGGCCCGGGTCGGAGCTGACCTGAGCCCCGGGCGCTGAGCCATGCTGGTCCCAGATGCGACGCTATGGCGCCCACCCCTCTCCTAGCCCCTGGCCCCGGGAAAGCAGCCAGAGCCAGGGGGCCCTCTGTCCGCAGCCCCCTCCCGGCACCCGCCCTCGCCTCCCTCCCCAGTGCCCCTTCCAATCTCACTTAATTGCCTCTCAGAACCGTTTGCCAGGGAGCAGAGACTGATTGAATCCAGGAGCTGTGTTCCCAGATCTTGTCAATCAGATCTGCCCACTCACAAGCGTGTGTGTGTGTATATGTGCGCGCGCGAGCACACACACACACACACACACACACACCCCACGGGCCACGTCTCTCTCTCACCCCACCCTCATGTGCTTTCTGGCCTCCACTCTCTCGTAAATAGACACACAGAGGCACCTGGGCAGCAGGAAGTCGTCTCTCTGGTGCCAGGTGGCTTCGTGGCATGCATGGCCACTTAGGCCCAGGCTGGGAGGAGGGGCACGGGGCTAGGAGCTGCACCCTCCCTTCCTCCAGCTTCCACCCGAGGAGCCCCGCAGGCGGCCACCAGCACCTGACTGTTAGTTTCCCAGGACTACCCAGCCCGAAGAGGAAAGTAAGGTCGCCTTGCCCAAGGAGCAATCCCAGCAGGGACCTGGTGACAAAGCACTGCCCTCCACTTGTGCACAACAGCAAAAGGACCTTCTCTGTTAAGAAGCGCTAAGAAGTGAATATTTGCCCCCCTCACGCCCCGAAACCCCGGCTCACCTGTTCAAGTCCTAATCCCCAGCGTGCCAGCGCTGGGGCGGGGCGGGGCCTCCGGAGAAGGGGAGGGCGGAGCGCGCGGGACGGACGCGCCCTGGACTGAGCGGCGCCTGTGACTGCCCCGCCTGAGACCCGCGCAGGGCCGGCGTCTGCCGTGCTGGTGAGAGCCGTGCCCACTGGGCGAGGCGCGAGCAGCCCCTTCCCGGCGCCGGCTCCGACCTGGTACTGTGACAGCCCCCCAACTTCCCCACGACGCTGGGGCTGGTTTCCACTTTCATACGCGTGTGTGCTTTTGTGTCAGCCATGGAAGAAGGGAGGGGACGAGGGCAATCTGGTCTCGTTTATAAAGCCAAATACGGAAGAAGAGGGCAGGGAAAGAAGCCGAGCGTGGTGGCTCACGCCTGTCATCCCAGCACTCGGGAGGCAGAGGCAGGAGGATTGCTGAGTTCCAGGCTTGCCTGGGCTACACAGTGAGCTCAGGGCCAGCTTGAACTACAAAGCAAGACCCTGTCTCAAAACACAAAGAAAGAAAGAGAGAGAGAGAGACAGACAGAGAGACAGAGACAGAGACACAGAGAGAGAGAGAGAGAGAGAGAGAGAGATGGAGAGAGGGAGAAGGGAAAGAAGGGGGGGCGACCAGGTCCACTACCCCATAGTTCCCAACAAGCAGCCTCACTGCAGTCTCCTGATCAGCCCGGGGTAAGAAGCTCCTGGAACAGGGGCTTTCAGGCTCGCCCGGGACCAGCTGCTGATCCTTCTGATGCTGCTCCTGTCTCCCTGCCTGCGGCTGACAGTACGCCTGAGTTAACCACCCAGAAGCACCCTGGGTCAGACACCAGCGAGAGTGTAAATTACAAAGGGAAACAGGCCTCGTCCTGTGTCTCCTGCACAGGCGTGCACGCCGCGTCTCCTCTGCTGCTCTCTCCCCGGGAGGGGTGATGATAACAGCAGCACATTGTAACTCGGGTCACGTTCCGGGCGCGGCCGGCCCAGTCCCAATCGCTCTGGATGCCTGAGCTCATGGACCTCTCCGGGTATGGTCGCTGTTGCCATCTCCAGGTGAGGAAACGGAGGATGAAGGAAGTGCCTGGGGCTCAGAGCAGGAGGCGGGGGCGAAGAAGCAACCTGCTGCTGCTGCCTGCTTGATCATCTACAGCCTCTGGCCGGGGGTCCTCACTTAGCGCCGGTCCAGCCTCCTGTTCTGTGGGAACTGGGCAGCTGCGGAAAGAGCGGCAGTCGCGATTTTTTCCCAGGGAGTTGCACTGTTAGGAGAAGTGCCCGGGGCGTGGGTCTGGGTACCGAGGTCCCGGGGCCCTGGAGGGGGATCTGGGCTGCCCTCTCCTTGTCCCTCTTCTCCCTCCTCGGATTTAATGGCCTGCACCGCCACACTGACAGGAAGCACACGGCTTCATGGCAGCAACTCTCCAAGCCTGGAAGGGAGCAAAAGGAATATTTGATCACAGGTGGCTGCTGTCAGCGCTGCAGTCTCGTCTCTGAAGTTCTGGGACTGGGGGCTTCCTGCTCTCAGGAGCCCACGAGGCCCCGCTCCGCGTGTACAGCCCTGGCCTGGGCTCTGCAGCCACTTCAGCCTGAACCCCCAAGACTCCGGAAAAGCTCCCCGAGCCCCTGACTCACCAGTCCTCTCTCGCCATCTCTGCCTAGGGAGACAACGTGTGTCAGAGAGAGCGTGATTTCAGTACCCAGGCGCAGATAATGGTGGCCTCAGCAAGGCCACCAAGCTTCTGTGTCTTTGTTTCAGGGCCGTAACACCACCTTCGAGATGCGAAGCGGGGATTATTGGACGCTGTACGTTTGGAGGGCCTGGTCGCCTGTCAGGCCGTAGGAGAGATGCCGGACACAGTGGGTGCAACTGAGACGGGTGAGGAAGCCAAGCACATGGACCCATCTGACCTCTGAGCGTCACCCGGCGACCGTCCTTGCTGTAGGCTGTAAAATTCTAGACAAGAGCTTCCCCAGCCTCCTGTTGTAGTCACTTTGATGTTTTAACAATTCCCCTCTGTGATGATTCTTTCTTTCTTTTTTTTTTTTTTCTTCAGGTCTAATCCGAGTCCCTCCAGCTGCAACTCGAGTTGATTTTCTTTTGTCTGATATCAGAAGAGATTGAGAATCACCCAGTACCTTGTGATGTTTCTTCAGGAGCACACAGATTCTCACCCTGTCCCATCCAACCTGTGAGGCACAGAAACGTCCTCTCTGGGTGCCGCTCGGAGGACGGAGGCCAGAGGCAGAGGCCCCGAGCTCCCCACACCCTCCGAAAGTGCCTCAGAGGCAGGGCCAGGACGAGGGAGGCTCTCCGATGCCCTGTGCCTGGCTGCCAAGATCCGTCTGGCGTCTCACCTGCTCTGAGCCACAGCCGTCCCCGAATTTTCTGCTTTTTGTTCTTTTTTTTTCCTGTATTATACAGAGGGTTGAGATGAAAGGAAGGGAAAGAAGACTTTTCCGAGAAGTCCAAACAAGCCTCCCGCGGTGGGTGGTCTCCACCGTGGCCCTGGAGGCTGAGACCTAAGACCTCCCCCTGCGATTCCCGGGGCCCTGGTTGCAAATGAAAAATTAAGCCCGCGTGATCGAGCCCCGCCCGCCCACTGCCTGAAGGGCGGCGGTGATCTGCCTACCCCTTCCCCGGCTCCCTCTGGTTTAGCAAACCTGTACGGCATTTAATCCCCAAAAGCCACCGCGCTAGGCTTTACATGTCTAATTTGCTGTGGAGAGCTCCCTCCGCCGGTTCTCTCCTGCCGCCGTCAACGACGACATTTACCTCGGGGCTTTTGTTTGCCCCATCAGCCGGGCTTGCTGTGCAGGCGGCGGCCTGGGATCCCGCGGGAGGGGACCGGACCCTGCAGCCTGCTGTTCCCCGGAACCAGGCGCCCACCTGGGCTGCGAGGGCAGGGACCAGGCGCCCATCTGGGCTGCGAGGGCAGGGACCAGGCGCCCACCTGGGCTGCGAGGGCAGGGACCCGGCCCTGAGCAGGAACTAGGGCTGACATGAATAACGGCCGTGCCGCGGGGCTGGATGTCTCCGCAGAGTGTGTGTGGGACGCTGCGAGAGGAGGAAGCGGCTCTTCTTCCCTTCAAGTTCAGGACAGCTTTTCCCGGGACGTGCAATTTCTGCAGCCTTGTGGAGGAAGCGAAAATCCCCGGATAGGGCGGCCTAGGCCAGGCCACCGGGCTGGGGTGCAGCTGGGTGAGATGCCAGCTGGGAAGCTGGGGTTGTGCGGCCGAGGCAGGAGCTGAAGAAGAAGGCAACCCGATGCCAGGGGAGCAAGTTCTAGCCCAACTGGGGTAGTGGGGGGGGGTAGTATGCAGCTCAGTGTGCAAGCCTGGGTGCAAGCTCCAGAACTATAGAATAGAATAGAATAGACTAAAATGAGGAGAGATGTGGATATATGGTGTTTAGATAAAGAGAATAGTTGTAAACACACACACACACACATATATGAATAAGTAGACAAACGATAGTTATCTAATATTCCATTTCAAGAAAATACCAAATTTGTTTAATCCTTTCATTGATAGACATTTTTGTCATTTCTATTCGGAGACCATTATAAATAGTGTTGCTATGAGGATTCATACATATGTCTCCCATGAATATCTCTTATACATACACTATGAATGTCTTTGTATTTGGTATGCATTTCTTTTTATTTATACAGAAATTATGCTACATACTTATTTGTTAGAGCTGTCATAACAAAGTATTGTATACCAAGTAGCTTAGACAAAAGAAATTTATTTTCTCATACTGTGGAGGTCAGAAGTCCAAGATCAAGGTATCCGCAGGGTTCTTTTGTTTTGCTTAGAGATGGGCATCTTCTCCCTGGGTCCTTACTTTGTCCTCCCTCTGTACACACACATATATCCTTGTCTGAATTTCTCTTCTTATAAAGATCAGGCCATACTGGATTAGGACCCACACAAATATCCTCATTTCAGTTCTTTGAAGGTATACTTCTAAATACAGTCACATTCTGAGGTACTGGGGCTTAGAACTTCAGCAGCCAGAGTGTGCACAGTTCAGCCAATAACTTATATGTATATAAGTGTATTTTCCCTCCAGAGTGTTCAGTAGCCCTGGCCAGTCAGAGCAGGGAGGCTGTGATGGAAGGCCCTGCTGCAGATGCCCTGGTCCTCCTCAGGGCAGCAAGGCTGAGCCTCTCATCTAGACACAGAGGAGCTGTTCTTCCCTTCTTGTACTTGGGCTCTCTTCCTCTAGGCGGGGTGTCACGGTGGCCCAGAGGCGACCTCTCATCTTAGGTGAAGTTCAGGTATCCACTCAGTTCAGAGGGGCAGGAATGCCCACAGTTCCAAGCCATCTGTGATCTTCCCAGAGCGCTGGTTTCATCTTGGAAGTAGCTATCTCCAACCAGGGCAGGAAGGGCCCAGAAAATGGGCTTCTCGACTCGTTCAACACTACTGTAACAGAGAGGCCTTCTCCGGTTGTGACACACCACAAGATTCCATCAGGCTTAAATCAACAGAGGATGTTATTGACATATGGAACTGAAAATGTCAGAGTGGAGATCTCGATTTTCAGGGGTGGCGGGACATGGGAGCATAGGTGACACTTCTGTCTGTCACACCCGCTCTCTCGATCAGCTCCTCTCTCAGGCAGGGCTTAGTGGTGACAACATGGTTGACCTTGGCTCAAGACCTACTACACCACAAGTCCTGTGACACAAAGAGAGACTGTAGCTCTCAATTGGCTCATCTGGTTTTCTTTAAAAAAAAAATGTCTTTGGGTCTCACTGAATCCATGTGATTCACAGGATCCTCCCTAGAACCAGCTCTGGAGCCAGGGCCAGTCAGAGATCACGTGACATGTCCACTGTTTGGAGCCAACTGTATGCAAGCAAAGGAAAGAGTGAACCCCTGAAAGAAACTGGGGTCCCTTTCTCCAAAGGAAGGCTGGATACTCCTAGTCGGTAAGAGCAAAAGATACTGCAGCAGGCTCTGGGAGAAGACCCTTGTGGTATGAACATGCGACAGATAGCCGTGGATGACACTACCCTCGTCCTGGTTATGTATTTCATTTCAACAAATAATCTTGACTGAAGACAGCACTGAATTAATTGTGTGATGAGCTTATTGCTTCTTACCTAGAATAACTTTACTTCTGTGAAGTAGAATATTGTTTCCAAGAGGAAGAAAAATACTTTTCTGAAGCGGTTAAAGAAAGAGTACGGCAGGGTGATTAAGGGAGACCTGGTGCTCAGGAATCCCCGCTCTGCCACTTGATAGCATTTGATGGGGAGCAAGTGACTTAACCTCTCTGCACTTGTGCTCTAGCTCCTAACCGGGGTTAATAAAAGTTTCTTCTCATTATGGACACGAGAAGATGGGTACCAGGCACTCAGCGCGTACACTTCCTCGGTAACTGCAAGTGGCTGTTGTGAAAGCCCAGTCAGGCTGCTGTATCTGAGAGAATGCAGGACCACAGCATTCTTCGGTCAGGAAATCGGAAGCAAGAAGAGGCGAAGCGGCTCCCTTGTTATGGCGATAGTGGGTGAGAATCGAGGACCCCAGATTCTCAACGTGGTCAGCTGCACCATGTTTCACTCACCTCCCGTACCAGTCCGGGACCACAAGAGGCCATTCCCGGGACATGGGAAGTCCAGCTAACTGAGCCTCCGAGCCCCTGCTGGGGAGGAGAACATGCCTTTGCCTTCAGAGAGGCTCTTGTTCAGTGAGAGTGTCCATGACACAGGGGCCTGGCCTGTGCGTGTGCGTGTGTGTGTGTGCGAGCGTACGTGCGTGTGCACATGTGCCCTTGGAGTCATGTACATGCCCCAGATCCAATAAACAAGTTGAGAACATGGCTAAAGATTTCAGAGGTCATTTCCCCTCCGACGAGGGGAGAGCTGAATAGCTCTGGGATTCTCACTCTACTTGAAAGAGGACACGGTTCTTCCTTCGGTTACTCGGGAGCAGATGCCCCGTGTCGGCCGTGACGATGCTAAGGCCCTACAGCCTGCAGGGAGCTGGAAACTTTGCACCTGTGTCATCCCCAGCGACATGGCATTTAGGCTCCAGAACAAGCCTGAGGCCCATTTCCTTTCTGAACCTGCTTCCTCACCTGGGAAATGGAAGAACGGCAAGCGGTCTTGCAGAGTTGTGGTAGAGAGGAAATGACACCGCGTGTAGGAACATAAACACGGAATGCTGCATAATGCTGTACTATGAATAGATCCTGAAGATCAGTACCCGAGAGGTTGTCCGGCCTGCTCCAGAGGTAGGAGGCCACAGCCTGGGCGTGATGAAGTGTCTCAGGAGACCAGGCTGCCTCATGAGGAAGAGAGAGAGACAAGCTGTGTCGGGGCCCTGGTCCATCCCAGTGGTCTTTCCCTTCTCCTCCTACCCACACCTGAACCACATGCGCGCGCGCACACACACACACACACACACACATATGACACATACACATTGTCCATACACACATCACACACCGTACACACGCTTCTCCCACCAGTGCCAGTGTCAACTAAATGCCACCTTGGAAAGGAGCTGGCCAGGTGATTCAGGGGCCCTGTACCCCGACCCCAACTCAGAGTCCCCGGAAAAGAAGGTGCCGAGCAGCGTAGAGCAGGGCTGCAAAAGCCTCCCGATCCTGCTGTTTAGACCACAAGTTCTAACCTGGCCTGCGTGTCACGTTTGAGTGCGGAGAAAAGAACACACAGACCCTGGGCTTTGCTGGGTATGTGAAGGGCGTTCTCCGGACACATCCTGTTACCAGGCTCCCCAAACGGTCCTGATGCCCGGTCAGGCTTAGATCGCAAATGCGGGGTGTGCTAAGTCCTAAAGCTGGCCACCAGATGCAACTCTTATTTCTCCCAAATGTCCCAGCTTCTAGCTACCAACCATCCCTCTCAGGACCCGGTGTCAGTTGTTCCTGAAAGTGCAAATAAGCCTTCTTTAAAGATTGTGCAGCTCCTGGCTGCCAAGGTGGCCAAGCCCCTGGAAAGGCTGGCATGAGTGGTGGCAGCCTCCCTACCCTTGCTGGACAGCAGGAGCAGGCGGGATTCCTGGAGTGGGCACAGCTGTGGGCTTGGGGCACCTGTGTGCAGATGCCCGTGTTTATGCAGGCGAGGCTGCAGAGACCTGGACGCTGACCATGGTTCTCAGGAATTTGGACAGCTGTTCCTGGACAGCCACCAGGACGCTTGTCTTCCAGACCTAGACGGAGCGCTGAGCATGTGGCAGTGGCGCGAATGCTACAGGTAAGTAACTTGATCCTCCTGGTGTCTCCTGCCAAACTGGCATCTGTCACCTTACATTATTGTCATCTTCCATTTAGGTCCCGGCTTTGTGATTCTTTTTTAAATTAAAAAAAAAAGGCAAGGGAAGCAATCTGTGGCAAGGCTCCAAGCTTCTCTTAATTGCAAATTCCCTTAAGTACCACTTCCCTGGAGCTACAGGCCCTGCCTGCTAGTCAGGACTACTTCAGCCTGGCTGATTTTTAATAGGCAAGCAGTAATTTCCAACCTCTTCTAACTTTCTCTTTTGTTCATCCGCAAACCCTGGCATGTTCTCATCCTGTGCAAGGGATCTGAAATTATTAGAATGAACCCATAACATTCTTTCATCTTTATATTAAATGGAAAGAAAGAGAAAGAGCTAGAGAGAGAAGGGGAGGATGGGGGAGTAGAAAGAGTGATTGAAATGTACCGCCGGACTATTAGCACTCACAAGTAGGGCTAACGGTGCAGCAGGCCTGTGCAGAGTTGATCAAATATTGAAATAAGATGGACTCGCTGCCCGAGTCCTTTAGAACTCTTTTGTTGTCTTCCCTGCCCCTTCTCTGAGACCCCTTGACCTCTAGAAGGTAATATAAAACTCACATTGGAAAGACAGATGTACACCATTGTTCATAGCAGCTCAGTTCGTGATAGCTCAATCTTGGAAACAGCCCAAATGTCCATCAACTGGAGAGTGGATAAAGAAGATGTGGTTTTTTAATAAAATGGAGTATTACTCTGCCGTAAAGAATGACAAGATCGATCCATTTAGGTGCAAATGGAGACACCTGGAGGATATACTAATACATGAAATCAATAGATCACAGATAGACCATTACCAGATCTTCTCTTTGACATGAACACCTGTAGATGCAAATGAGCTTTAGAAAGTAGGACAGCTTTTATAAAGTGGAAAATTTCTATAGGAAACTTGGTGTGGGAATGTAATGAGGGGAAGGAATAAATATGATACAGAAAGAAAATAAAAGAGCATGTATAAAGGGGGTGAGGAGGGGGTGGGTGGGTAGAGATGTGGGTAAAAATGAGAATTAACTTGTGTCATATACTGGTACAAATTCCCTAATGTTATACATGATTTTGATATGTATATAAATTGTATCAATAAAGAATTCAATTTATTAAAAAAAAAAAAAGGCTATAACCCGACAGGATTTCAGGACCGTGCTGGGCCCTAAGGTATTTGTTCCGCTTGGTTGGTGTCGTTGTCTTAGAAGATGTTAAATATTTTGAATATTACTTTGTGCCAAAGCGTGGAGTGCAAACGTGGAGTGAGAAACGGAGCGAGAGGTAGCTTTCTTTGTTGAGGGAGCTGGAGAGAAACGTGAGGCCAAAAGAATAACTGGACGTGGAAATGAGACGGCTGCGTCCCTCTACGGCGGGTCCAGTACTGCCTTCGTGACTCTCTTCCCACCACTGTAAAACAGACCCGGTTGTGTCTGCCGTAAAAACGCTTCAAAGCAAAGCATTATCCCAGGAGCCTCGCAGCTGCTCCGCAGAGTGAGTTGGTCTCTGGGTGAAGGAGGCCGGCCTCTGTGGAACCCACCGCTGCCTGCAGCAGTCTGGAGAGGTCATGAAGGAGCAGGGCCTGCGGTGCTAAGAAGTCCCGAGAGAGCTAATCCCAGAAATTGCTGGAGCGATGCAAAATACGCTTGCTAAACTGGTATCTGAGGTACCTGAGGAAACAGTTGTTCAGTAATATGAAGGGAAGGGAAGGCTGGGAGATGGAATTGGTCTGGACACTTCATTCTTTTCCGAATCAGTAGAACCTCCCCACTGTGATTGGCAGGCCGGTGACCCGGACAGTTGGAGCCAGGCAGGGCCACCAGGGGCCTGATAACCAGCTCCTGATTCTCCAGGGCCCAGAGACCAGGACAGTGTGAGGCTGGGGCAGGCAGGCTAGCTGCTAGAGGGAAAGGCGTGGCTGGAGGAGTGGTCAGAGCCCCTGAGGGCTAGTAGGGCCATCCCCAGGCAAGTCCAACCACGCTGCTGGGCTGCTGGGTAGGCTTGGGCAGGCCTATAACCTCACAAGGCTCCAGTTTTCTGGACTTGGGGGAATGAAATGACAAATAAACGAGAGTGTGTATCAGAGAGAACGATTTGCTTTACAGAGACTATTAGGTGGTTTTTGTTCCGGATCATGTCAATCACAATTGACCCGTCTCGACTGACCCGTCTCCTCACTGGATAGTGAGAGAGCGTCCTGAAGGCAAGGGCTGTCCTTGTGTGCTCGGTGGCCAGCAGAGTGCGGTACCAAGCAGGAACCCAATCCACCTTTATTGATCGAAGTGCCTCGGAGTCCACTGTGGCCTATCCAAAGCTCACTGGGAGTGCCCAAAGCAGCAGCGCTTCCCTGGACCGCATTTGTGGGAAAAGCGCCATCTCTGAGGGAGACAGGGCTAGGACTGGGTGGTGTCCGGGCCACCACAGTGGCCAGTACAGAATGTATCCTGTGGGAACAGCGCCCCCGTTGATAACAAGGGTGTCCTGCGGCTGTTTCTGTAAAGAAAGCATTCACATCACGGTGAGAAATGCTCTCCCACTAAAGTGGTGGCCCGATAGTTCCACCACCTTGCATGCACTCAGGCCAGGGGGATCAGGGGCTCAGAGGCTGGCTGCACGGTTGCCATCGACTGAAGAAGAGAAGGGAGAGATTTGGTCCCCTCCTTGTCCCTACGTTTCTATGGCTCAGTTTCTATGGCTCAGTGTCTATGGCTCCAGCCCTCAAACTCAGTGACACTTCACGGACCTTCTCACTTCCTCAGTAGGAAAGAGAACAGACTTTGAAACCAGACACAACAGAGACCGCTGCTTTACAGCTTTATTCTCGATCTCACGGAGCCTCAGTTGTCCAGTGTCGTGAAGTGGAGTCCTCTAAGTCTGTAAGGAATAACTAAGGTGAAAAGGGTGCACAGTGCTCAGTCCTCATGAGGAGCCCTGTCAAAGAGTTGCCCTGTCTTTCTGCACCCCACCTGGACACTCCTGGGCCTCTATAAATACAATGATCACTCTGTCTCACGGCTGTCTGGAGGGCTCAGGGAGACAGTGAATGTAGACTGCCAAGCACATGCCTGTAGCAGACATGAAGCAGAACCCCCAGTTCTCACCTTCCAGCTCCATCATCTTAATTTAGAGATGAAATTCTGGTTCTTTTTTTTTTTTTTTTGAAACAGGGTCTCACTTTCTAGTTCAGGCTGGACCTGAGCTCACCAAGTAGCCCAGGCAAGCCTGGAACTCAGCAATCCTCCTGCCTCTGCCTCCCGAGTGCTGGGATGACAGGCGTGAGCCACCATGCCTGGCACTGTGCCATGTGGTACTGATTGCTGGTGGGCGTGAGTCACCATGGCCAGTATTGTTGCACATGATTACTGGGGCTCGAACCAGGGACTTTGTGCTTGCTAGGCAGGGGTGGGAACCACTGAGTTAAATCTCCGGCCCTAAATTCTGGTTCTTTGGGGCCTCTGGACACGTATTCAGTCGTGCAAGTTTCTGAAAAGAAACCTCTTTCTGCCCCAGGCCCAAGGAACACTGGCTCCATCTGCTGCCATTGGCTTCTCTCTCGGCACCCCGTCCTGTCTCTGCGATGGCTGACCTTGCTCTTCCTCGGTGTCTCTCTCCTCTGGGGCCTCGGAGCCCCATCCCCGCCAATAAGCCCGGCTCTTGGCTGGCCCGTGCCGAAGGCAGATGGTGTTGAGTGATGGGGCTTCTCCCTCGGTTGGATGGGCCAGCATCAGCCGCGCTGACTTCAGCGTCCCGCTGGCAGGCAGCTTTTGGAGCTTAGCACTTTCTCTTCCTCACTCTCTGGGTGGGGAAGGGGGAGGGAGGCAGGGAAGACAGTTTTGGAATCTTTCCTGAAGCCGGGATATTTGTAGAGATTGTATTCTGAGCCTCCGACTTCTCTGCCATTGGACTTCCCCCGAAGACATCTCTCTCTGTTTGTCTGTATTTCACTCTGTCAGTGTCTAAAAGGCTTCTTCCATTTGCTTTTATATATTCATTTGAAATGACTCCTCCAATATTTAATCTTTATCAGAACCTGGAAGCCTGGTATTTATTTTGTGGGTCAGTTGCTCATCCGTTTTTCCTGGAGGCCTCTGGCAGGACTGGAGAGCCTGACGCCCCAGAGGGGCGCTGCCATCAGCATTAGTCCTGGTGACAGGAGGACAAATCAGCGCGCAGCAGGCTACCGGGGAGGAGATAAATCTGGCGAAAGGGTAATGAGTGTAGACTGTGGCTGCAGGAAGAGGGGTCCCCAAGACTTGCCAGGCCTTCTACTTGCAGGGGGTTGTGCAGGTCATCGTTTGGTGACTGAAGGGATGCAGTTGGCACGAGGTGGGACCTCTAGTCCTGGTTTTTGAGAAGTCTCCACAGTGGTTGCCCACCACACCTGGCGCCTGCGTGTTGTTAATTTCCGTTAAACATTACATATGCTATTGAAGAGATGAGATAGAGGAAAGGACTTGAAGCAAAAGCCCCAGGCCCACTTGCCAGAATTATTTATTGCTACAGCGTTTTGTTCCTGTGTATTCAGAAATGTAATATATATGAACACACACACACACACACACACATACTGGAGTCTGAACTTGTGGGCAGTGGCCAAAGCCAGGGAAGAGGCGGTCCCCCCTTCTCAAGCCTATAGCTTTTACCTCTCACGGGTGAGCAGAGTAGTAGCATACTGCAGCGTGAGGGATTTGGGGTAGACCAGCGCAAGACCACAGAGATAGGCCTTGACCAGGTCCTGCCTACAGGAAGGGATGGTATAGCTTTCCTTGGTAGGGTCAGGAGTGACTTAAAAGGCACACTCCCGTCTCTGAGCAGTCATCCTTTTCATCTCCGAAGTCTGTGCTGAACACTTACTTTATACCAGAGAGTGTACCAGGCACTTAAAATATAAAGGCGAGGGACCGGGGATTGAGCTCAGTGGTTCTGAGTCTGCTTTAAAAGCACAAGATCTTAAGTCCAGTCCTTGGTACCTGCAAAAATAAACAAAAAAATAAATAAATAAACTAAAAGGTAGTCTTTGCTTTCAAAAAAATTACAAGAGCCTACCAAAAACCAAGGTAACATACAGATTTTTATCTCTTGGTCCATTCCATTTGATTAGCAAGTGGCTGGTTGGAGCCTTGTGTTGAGGAAAAACCAGAAAGCGACATCCAGGGTTAGGAGGAAAGCGTAGGGCTTGTTTAGCGATGCCTGCACTGGTAGTGTGGGCATGGCGGCCACTGGCCAACCCTGCAAAGGGAAGGAGCATATGTGGTTTGGCAGGAGGTGTTTTGACTGTCTGTACCATGTGTCCAGGCCTGTGCTAGCAGCCTGGGGGTACAGATACACGGACGTCTTCAAGCAGAAGCCAGCACAGCTGGGAAACACAGGAAACCGGCAAAGCCTGGTCGCTGGGACTTGTCTAGAATCCTCAGATCGGGAAGCCGGAGGAGCGCGGGGCGAAGAGAGGAGGCTGGAGGCCAAGCGGGCGTCCCTGCAGCGGAGAAGGAGAAGAGGTCGCGGCTGGGGGCGGCTACTGTCCCCTGGGGCGCCGGTGTTCCGCCACCCCAAGCTGCTGTGAAGAGCCGGTGAGAAAGGAGAGGCGAGGAGGACGGCAGAGCCCAAGGGGGCTGGTTCGTTCTCCTCCCTTTTAACTCCAGCTGCCTCCTCTGTCAGAAGCCTCTCCGCGGAGGGGGGCGGCGGGGCAGCGCCCCCAGCCTGCCCGGCCGGTGCATTTCAAAGCGCTGCCTGGTGGAGAAGCTGTTGCCGGGCGGGCGGCAGGGCTGACCCCGCTCTGGCAGGCATGTGATGAATATTTCATAGTCCAGATGTAATCCTGCCGCGCTTTCCTCGCCTCCCCTTGGCCGCCACCCCTTTTCTCCGGGGCCTCCGCTCGCACCCCAACCCCAGTCCCCAGCCGCTCCCAAGTGGGGAAAATCAGTCACCACATTTATCAGGAATCGGTATGAACCGGCCAAGCGCTGTGAAGAGCTAATCTGTGCAGAGCTAATAAGAATGAACAAAGTCGCCACAGACTCCGCCGTGGGCATCGCTGATAAGGGTTTGTCAGAAGAATTGCAGGTGAGATCTGAACAGCCCCGGGAAGCGGAATGCAAATGCCTCGCTCGCCAGCAGCTCCTCTGGGCTGCTCTGCTCACCCCGGAGGCTGCAGGACAGAGTGGGGACCCCGTGGGCAGGGGCAGGAGGGAGGACGGTGGGACACGGGGTCCTGGACGAAGTCACGTGGACTGTGAGCTGCAGGGGCCACTGGGGGGAAGCGGGGAGAGGAAGGAAAAGGACGAGAAAGCGGCCTAGGGAAGCACTTCCTTTTTCAGTTGGGCTGCTCGGACAGAGTCCCTAGGAGTTGTGAAAGAGGGGTGGGAAGTGACACCCTAAACCAGCAGAAGTTGGGGATTCCCCACCCGGGCTCCTGCGGGCAGGGTCGGAGTGGAGCCTGGAGCTAGGCAGATGGGGGCTGGAACCCCGTTCTCACGAGTCCAGCTGCGGAGACTGAGAAACGTGCTGTTTCTGAGACTCAGTCTTGTCCTTTCTGCTCTTCACAGCACCTTGTGAGGATTAAGCGAAGTAATGTCCAGTGCCTGGGGCCCAGCACAGCCGGAAGACATCCGTCATTGTGCATTCTGTTAGTAGTTTTTGCGGTTTTTGTTTTCTTAGTGCTGAGAATCGAACCCAGAGCCCTGAGCTGCGTCCCAGCCCTCTGGTACTGTTAGTTTTATGGTATCATTAGGACCCTGGTAAACTTTTTCTATAAAGGGGCAGATAGTTTACATTTTAGACTTTGAAGTCCAAACAATCTGAATTGCAACTATAGAACAGGACTTGTGGGACCAAGCAGACAGCGACGGAATAGTGAGTCTGTGTTCTAATAAAACTTTATTTAAACGAAATAAGGTAGTCTGGAGTGAGTCTTCAGGGCTTCCACTGGCAGCTGGTGAAAGGTACGTGTAAATCAGTGTGTATCTTCTAGGGACTTCAAAGGGAGACCAAGGGGCAGACTGCCTTTGAGTCACGGTTTCTCGCAGAGGCTGGTGCCCCTGGGAAGGGAAGACCCAGCAGGCAGAGCTGTGCCGCAGGGCATTGGCAACCCCAGGCGACGGGCTGGGGCAGATTCTAATAGATCTCAGGGAAGATTTCCCTATAAATGAGACATTACCACTCTGACTACATTATATGTTTCCCCCGTATGCATCTTCACTGCACAGTTTATTGTGGGGCTGATGCATTTTTACTGCGCCTCCTGAAAGTAGACACATTTTCATCTTTTTCTTGAAATACATATCGTTAAATCTCTCTACCGATTCCTTCTGGCTTATTGGACTTGGGAGCAAGCTGTGAAGAATGATTTGTTTTCAGGCCACAAAGCCACCCCCAAGACAGGCTTCTGTCACACCCCTACAGCCACAGGAGGATGTGGAGGCCGGGACGGTGGGGAAGCTTTGGTGTGGGGTGTAAATGAGGTTTTTGAATAACATTGGTTTCCTATTCCCTCATATGTTTTGAAATCTGATAGTTCTCTCAAGTGTTAAACTTGCCACTTTTCCAGAGCAATAATATTGTCTTGCATTTGTGTGTGACTTTACGGCATACAAAATGCTCCTTTTCTCCCTCTCTCTTTCTCTCTGTGTATGTATACACACACACACACACACACACACATACATACATACATACATACATACATACATACATACATACATCTTCACCACTACCCTGTGAAGCATTTGGCAGAATCATTCTTTACCATAGAAAAGATTACTGAGGCTCCGGGGGTCTGCTCTGGAGAATCAGGAGATCAGAAACTGTAGTACTGTGGGCTGAAAAAGTAGCCCCCGAAGATATTAGGTCCTAATCTTGGATGCCTGGGCGAATGCGGTGGTTGGCAGAAAGGGTCTTTGCAGATAGGACTAATGTAAGGAGTGTGAGATAGGGAAAAGTTTCCTGGATTTTCCCCAGGTGGGCCTTCAATGCTATTGCAAATATTTTTAAAGAAAGAGACAGAGGACAGAGCAGAGAGGGAGAGGGAGGAGCAGGAGCAGTGGACGAAGGTAGCGGTATGGAGAGAGAGCGTAGAGATTTGGAGATGCTTGTGCTAAGCGCTCAGTGAGGCAGCCGCAAGCCAAGGGGTCCTGGAGGCACAAATTCTGCCTCAGGAGACAGCGGTCCTGCCGACACCTTGGGCTTACGTCTCTACAGCTGTGAGAGATACATTTCTACTGTTTTAAGACACCCGGGGGACTAATTCTGGCAGTGAAACGGGAGACGGGGTGTGCTTCTGTGTGCTGAGAGTAGCTTTAGTTCTCCCACCTGCAAACCTGCCATCCTGTGCCCCTGGGGAAAGGCTGCCGCTCCCCGGAGCAATCCGGTGGCAGCGAGATGTGAGTTCAGCCAGCTACTGGTTCGTCCTGACTGAGCCCTCACTGCCGGGCTCGGAACTGGGGGCTTTGGAGTTAAGAGCTGGGTCTATACCCGGGTGCTCTCAGGCTGCCTGTGGGGTGTGAGTGCCTCTGCTCCCAACACTGCCAGTCTTCCGGTTGTGCTAGAAGTGGTCTGCTTCTCTGCGGCTGCCCAGGGAGAGGCCTGCATGCCCAGGAGACACAGAGAGCCATGTTATGGGCCTTCTGTTGGAGTGAATGGACCCTACGGTGCTGGCACTACTGTCCTGCACTGAGAATGAAAGCAGCTGCGTCCTGCAGAATCGCTGACCCAGGGGCAGGATGTCCACCACGCCTAGGCCGGGATTTTGCAGTAGTGGGAGAGGGAGAATGACAATAGATATGACCCCAAGAAGGACTGGTTAGGGGTAAGAATAAGAAGGTGGATGAAAATAAATTAAAACGGAATTGATTTTTTTGTGTCTAATAGAGTTTTTCTTTCGGTGTCTTTTTTTTTTTTTTTTTCTGAAGCCACATTTGGCATATGTAATAAGACCCTGTCTGAAGCCACTCCAAGGAATTAGAACCTAACTTGAAGGAATGAGGCAGGGAGCACCACTTCATTTGAATCCCTGTGCTCCCCCCTCCCCCCAGCTAGCAGCCTTCCCAGGGTCCCAGAGAGGGGCTCGATCTTGGCCAGTGGAGGGCCACTAGGAGATCTAGCCTAATGGCAGCTGGTTTAGGAGGCCTCAACCCTCTGGCCCACCTCTGGGGAAAATCAGTCTAACTTTAAGTGGAACCCAAATGTAAATATCCTAATTGGCATCTTATTAGTACAGGCAGAAAAGCCCATTGTTATGGGAGAGAAATCTCCCAATCCCCCACCAATTAATCTTTGGCTACAGGCGGCTCGTGCTCACCATATTAATGGGGGCCGGGCTCAAGGAAGAGTGACAGCCGTGTGTGGCTGTGGAATTTCTTGGCTGGAGAACCTGTCATCATGGGGATACTCTTTGCCCACCCCGGGAGTGCCACCACGGAGGGGCAAGAGAGGAGCCTGAGAGAGAGGGAAGGCAACGGCCACAGGGCCGTCCGGGAGGTGGCTGTGGAAGAGAGGCCATACTGCGGCAGAGGACTGTGGTGGACACTCCCACGTGTGGAGCCTTTGGGCGGAGGGCCCTGCGCTGCTGCGGGATCTGAGTTCCCTTCTCGTACTATGAGGATTCTCCACTTACCACTTCCATCCTGAGGGGAGACAGAATATACTTTCTCTGAAAAAAAAAAAAAAGAATGGAGAATGCCAGCTACTTTCCGAGCAGAGTGGGCATTTCCATGCTAGACTGACCCACCCAGGAGGCAAAGAAGCAGGGAGCTGGTAGATAAGCCCTGGCAGCCTGCTAGTGTTCTCTGAGGAAGGGAAGGTGCGATGTGGTTTTTCCCGTGTTCCTGATCACATAGCCTCTCTTCACTTTCACTTATTTTCCGGGGCTGGCTTTGCTGATGACCTTCCAGATAACGGGGATCACCAGACACCTACTAAATAAATTCATTTGCTGCTTAAATCTGCCAGAGTCAGTTTCTATGGCCAGGATCTAACACACCTGACTAAAACAATCCATTATACCAGACAGAACGGGAGGCAAAGGAGGGAGATTCGAGTTTCTGGAGAGCCCAGCATGAGCTAGGCTTAGGAATTGTTCCATCTGAGCCTCACAAAATCCTTTGAAATGCCTGGTGAGTTATTTCCATCACTTAACGTGGAGAAAGCTGTGGGCTCCAAGTTGGCTTTTTGGTCCGTAAGTAGCAGAGCAGGCTGTGATGCGAGGGGGCTGCTCTCAGGGTCTGGGCTGCACACCGCTCTGGTGCCTCTGGCCAAGTGAGTAGGTTTTGCCCTTGTGGAACATATTCTCTGGATCATCCCCTTCATTTTTAGGGTTTCCTAACAATATTGTGGGATTTTCTCCAGGATCCTCCATCCCAGGCCGCATCTCTGCCCCTCCGTCTGTGCCACGGTGCGCAGGTAGAATCCTGTCCTAGCAGTGATCCTGCAGCTCCGCCGCCCTGACGGTTCGTCTGTCTTCCACATCTGTAAGCTTCTCATTGGGCTTTAGCACTTTATCCTCTACTGTGCTTCACCGTGCTCAAGAAATGCTTCCCAAATTAAATGAATAATGACCCAAGTGTGGGCAACACAGAGAAAATGGAAATTTTAATTCTTGCAGGGCAAAAGGGACTACCTGGTCCAAAAGGAGAAGATTCCCTTTGTGTTTCTGTGACAGAACCAAGAGGTAGTAAATCAGCCAACATCCTCCAGTGAAACAAGAACAACGAGATATGTGTGTGTGTGTGTGTGTAGATGAGGCATGTAAATATATATTTATAATTAATAAATTTGCATATGTGTGAATATATTTATATATCAAATATATTTTATATATTAAATATATTATATATATTTAGTGTAAATATGTGTATTTTATTGTGGGCTTTGGGCTTTGGCTCATAGACTATGGAGCCCAAGAAGTTCCATGTTCTGCTGTCTGCACGCTGGAGACCCAGTGAAGTCAATGCTATAATTCAGTCTGCGGCTAAAGGCCTGATAACCAGGGCTGTCTGAAAATGGGGGAGGACGATGGCCCAACTCAAAGCAGACAGCGCAGTTGTGGCCTTTCGCTGCTTTGTTGTTCTCTTGAGGCTGTGTACACACTGGACAGTGCCCACCCGCACTGGTGAGGCAATCCTCTTACTCAGTCTTCCATGTCATACGCTAATCTCTTCTGAGCACATCCTCAGAGACATATCCCAAAATCATGTTTTACCAGCTATCTAGGTACCGGATAGCTCAGTCACACTGACACGTCGAATTTACCACTACAGGCAGGAAGGGCAAGGCTATTCTTCAACCTGAGTCATAATCAGATCGAAAAGGTCCAAGGACGAGCTGGGTGTGGAAGTAAACACCTGTAATCCCAGCACCCAACTCTGACTAGAAGTAGAAGCTTGCCTCCGTGGTGCAGGATCAGCCACTTGAGTCTTGGAGGCCATGTTTGTATTCAGAACAACTTGGGTCGGGTGAGCAACGCATAAACGTGACTCAGAAGAGCATCCCCAACCACCTGTTCTGCGTGAAGAGGTGGTCTTGGGAGGCAGCTCTCGTGTGAGAGAACTTCCTGCCATTTCATTACAGCACTCCACTTGCCGTGGCCCAAGGTCCCCACCTGCCTGGAACTCGGCGGATGGAGGAGGGAGGAGACTGTCCTTGGGTTGTTCTCATCACTAAATAATTTACAGCTAGCTACGCGAGAGCCTTGGAACTACACAAAGTGTTGTCTGGAGAAATCTTGCCCAGATATAACATTGAGACAACATTTAAAACCTCATTTAAGTGAACACAAAGAGAGGGCTCCTGGGTAAAAGAGACTTAATTAATCTCGTTTCTGTGTAGATACTTTTAATTAAATGTAACTCCACATTCCTCGCAAGGAGATTGGAGGGGCCGGGCAGTTTTGCTAGTTGGTGGAGCTGAGTCGATGGGGGGGGGGCAGCAGGTGGACGGAGGCAATCAGGGGCTCTGGAAATGCACTGCTGGCCCAGGGCTGGAGGTGGGATGTGGCTCTAACTCCTCGCTGCCTCCATCTCCTCAGACAGATGTGCTTCTGAGCAAAGCTACCACCCTTGCAGTCGTCACTCGAATGCTTCCTTCTCTCTTCACCCCACCACCTCAGTTCTAGTTTGGTCTCTTGTCATCTCTCTCCAATATCATAGCAACAGTCTCTCAGTGGTTCTTCCTCTTTCCAATCTCTGTCCCCTTCAGTCCACTCTAATTTAACCAGGTAAACGATCCTTCTAAAAAAAACTGTATCTGCATTGTAATGTCACTCCTCTAAACAAAATGGCTTCTCCTTAACTGCGAGGTTTTTCCTTTTGGCATGGTCAAAGCATGGTATCTCAGAAGACTGGTCAAGCTTATGAGTGGCCGTAGTGCTTCCAGAAGAGGAGGGAATAGGAGGAATTCGATGAGAAGTCTCTGGGGGAAAACTAGACCAGAGTCAGGCAGGTTGTACGAATCTTTTCAAAGGTCTAAGCAAAGAAGAGGAGCTACGTTCAAAGCAATGGCAGTGGAGAATAGAGGAAGGCCAGGGTTCCTAACGAAGGAGAAGTCTAGAGGAATCCCTGAGCCAGGGAGAGACAAGCCACAGAGGATTTCTAATATGTTTGCTTTGGCAGAGAGAAGGAAGTTAAAGTAACCAATCTGGTATGGACATAGGTAGAATCTCACTTTTGGTATGGTACAGATTAGTTACTTGTGAATATCTCCGCTTTTCCTCTTAGTCCTGGCACACAGACAGTAGCCACTACTTTCTTTCTGAAATGTGGTTAGAAGAGATGTGTGCCAAAATCCCTTAAGAGGTCTTCTGCACTCTCTTTTTGCTCCATAGCCGGCTGGATGGAGTATATCCAGGGAAAGTTCTAGAAGGTAATGAACATATCAAAAAGATGGATCCCAAGACTCTGAATGACCACGTGTAGACTTCTGTCCCAACCCACTGCCATGAATGGATTGGGACATGATGGAGAAATAGATTTGCATTATGCCAAATGGTATGGTCTGAGTGTATGCCCAAAAAGTTCAGGTACTGGAACCAGTTTGGGTTGTGGGGCAGAGATCTCATGGCTTTCTCTTTCTCTGGCCACAGTGTCACTGTTGTGGCAGCTCAATCCTTTTTTATGTCTTTTACATACCCTCACTTGTTCTTCACAGTGAAGATCCCACTTGAAAGGAACGGATGCTGAAGCTATGCTCTTGAACACTCTAGTTTCCAGAATCATGAGCCCCATTCCTTTATAAATTACCAGTCTCAGGTATTTTGTGACAGCAATAGAACACAAACTAAGCAATCAAGACACTGAAAATCTATCGCTTCTCGGCCTTTTGGCTAAGATCAAGTGAAGACACTGAAAATCTGAGATTGCTTGGGACAGTAGTAAGCCTGTCCTGATATAGGGAGGCCCCCATGATCAGAAGAGGAAATGTGCAACAGGCCCCATCTCAATGGTAGGAGCATTGTAACTGTTACACTTTTGCCTGACAGGTGTAGAGCATCACACAATTATGTTTTCACTCACAGTTCTGTGTGCTGATTCGGATGAGTGCTTTGCTCCAGTCTGAGGACTGTGTTCATATGCGACCCATGTGTCACTCATCTTGGGATTGAGAACAGAAGCCCAAGCCATCCAGCCAAGTCACACAAGCGAATTTCTGCTTCTGCTCATAGCACATCCACAGACACTATATTAGTCAAAGTAAGAGACAAGCCGGAGTCAACAGGGTGGAGATGTTTGTTCCGTCTACTGTGAGCCATGACAGAGTATGAAGGAGGAAGGGATGTAGGGCTAGGGCCTAACATGCACAAGGGGGGTTTCACCCCTAATGCCACAAAAAGAAAAAAAACTGAACATATTTTGTACAAATCATATACTATGTCAAAAGTACCACCTTTGATAAGGCAATTATGTTTCTGGAATCCAGTGCCCCTGGGCCTGTGGGCTTCTTGCTTGTTGGAGTGTGTGATGTAAGAGACTTCATAGGGTTGCACAGATTGGCCAGGCTGTTTTAGGTGCGGGAAAGCAAAGTGAGGGAAATTCTCTAGCATCTTGTCCAGCTGTTACACTTTGTCATGGACTTTTGCCAAGTCTCTATTCTCTGGGCCACAATTTAATTATCTAGGACACGAGAGAGACAGGTAGGGTGATTTCTAAGGTCTTTCAAACTCATACACCTGAAGACCCCAAGCAACTTAACTCTGTGATCCTGAACGGTGACCTTTGGGGTCCTATTGTCTTCCACGCCAGCTGGCCAGAGCTGTGTGCTCGGCCCAGCAAGGCAGTATGGGAGGAGACGGTTTCTGCAGAGCTCTCCAGAGGGACAGTGGGAGGAAGAGGAGCTGAGAGCAGATTCGAGTGTATTTCTCTATGCTTCTAAAAGCCCTTAGATCAGGCTGCTCGGGGCCTGATAATTTTTCCATTAAGAGGAAATAATTTTCTGGGTCTGTTTTGGTTGTATTTATCTGCAGTTGACAGCATCAGCCGCCGCAGCTGTGACACGCCGCCTGTCCCCCGACCAGGCATGTACTTGTGGGGAAAAGCGAGGGGCAGAGGTCTCCCCTTCTCCTGGCCAGTATGAAGGGACAGACAGCTATAACACGACCCTGGTGTCCATCTCACATGCCCCACTCGTGACCTCAGGTACCTCCCACTCCATTTCCTTCCCCCAAAAAAGAAATGTAAACAATAACCTGACCGAGAAACCCACCACTGCGCGCTCTCCGCCCAGCCCCCACCTCCTGCCTATCGCTTCTTCTAAACCAGCTTGACAATAACCATTCATCACGAAAAAGAAAACAAAGTACGGAGAAACAAAAACCAATCTAAGGCCGCAAATTGACGTCAAACTTTGAAAAATGGACTGTGAGATGGTTGTGCGGTGGCTGGACGCCCCTCTCACACACCCTCGTGGCCAAAGTTCAGCTTGGGAGTGACTACAGCTCAGGGACCACATCCGACCTTCAGAGGTGACACTGGGGTAGGAGGAAAGAAGGAAGGATCACTACCTCTTGTGCTGGGGCACTCCTGCCTCAAGGGAGAGCTTTGTGGGCCTGGACAAGGTCACGTGCGCTCCAAGCCAACTTTGTAGATTCGTTTTGTTGGGAGTGAAGGGATGGGGGTGAGATCCTTGCAGATCTGGCTGCAGGAGGAAGAAGTCACGGATCCTGTACCTCACATTTGTGACTTTTTTCATAGTCAAATCTGGCTAGGCATGAGCCTGGAGGACTAAGCAGAGGAAAACGAAAGACTAAGATGTTCTGTGCCTCACCCAGGTACAGGGTTTGGCACGAACCTAGGTTTCTCCGGCTGCAGAGCCAAGGATCTTTCTTGCTCCAGACACTTTTCAACTGAATGGCATCTCAGGTACCATTAGAGTATACCATTAAAGGTCTATACTTTCGGCAAGGAAAAGCTCACAGCACAGAGGAGACCTAATTTACCCCAGGTTACCTGGAACAGAGCTGATCCAGCAGGGTCAGTGCTGAGCGTTTCCTGATCCCAAGCCAGGCAAGCCCAGGGAAGACCAGTGAACCCTACCGGGGGGACTTCCTGAGAAGGGACTGGGATGACAGTGGGCAGGAGGTGGATGGAGCATTTTTGTCCTGGGATTTGTTGGGGGATGTGCATCTATTTGTCTCTTAGGCAAATCCTGAGGCGGGTGCAAGATGACCGCTGTCTGGAAGAAATGGCAATCAGTCCCCAGATCATCTTTACACGGAGTATCATTCTGACCCTCCGGGAGATCGCTGCCTTCTCCTTGTTTCTCTTCTTGGAGACGCGTGACTACCCACCATGCTGGTCACCCAGTGCCTTGGCTTATGCCCCGGTACCCAGGACTTCTGAAAGTCCTGGCCCAAGACTTACTCCTGGGAAAATGCCAGAATACTGTGGACATCCCTCAGCCTTCTTTAGCTTTCCTCTGCCACGATCAGCTTCCTCAGGGCCCACACCATGTAAGGAGAGCCAGCTAATCTGCAAGGGTCATGAAGGCAGACTGTCCTGGATTCAAACCTGGGCTCCCCCTCTATCCTCGGGCAAGTTAATTAACCTCTATTAGCTTCAGTTTCCTTATCTGAGAATTGAGCATAATAATACAAGTACTTACCTCGTAGGGTTATTGCGAACTTTACATGAATTTATGTAAAGAATTTAGCACAATGCTTGAAGCATTATAAATATTCAATAAATGTTAGTTATTTTTGGCTTTTAAACCTATTCATGCTCCTGTCTTGATGGAGGCTAATGACTCACTCCAAAGTTAAAAATAGATGTGTTTTTACAGCGATCTAATTAATAAAAGGGCTTTTAGTTCCTGAGATACACCCTTTGGGGGAGACCTCCTTCGGTGGCAGGGTCTCCCCACAATGCACTCAGCCCATGTCCCAGCCTCTAGATAGCGAGATGGATGTTTGGATTGATCACCCACATGCTCCTTGGAGCTGGAACCGGTGTCCCTCAGCCGAAGCACGCAGCAAGGGATTTGGGAACCATCATTCTGTGATGAAACAGATGCAGGTGGAAAGAGTCGGAAGGGGAAGAAGCAACAGGTCCCGTGGCCTGGGTACTAT
>PVIC010001083.1:66187-99457 GCA_004025085.1 Thryonomys swinderianus
TCCCCCCTTTATACATGCTCTTTTATTTTCTTTCTGTATCCTATTTATTCCTTCCCCTCATCACATTCCCACACCAAGTTTCCTATAGAAATATTCCACTCTATAAAAGCTGTCCTACTTTCTAGAACTCATTTGCATCTACAGGTGTTCATGCCAAAGAGAAGATCCGGGAATTGTCTATCTGTGATCTATTGATTTCTCTTATTAGTATACCCTAAGGAACTGTTTTTATCTTTGGTTAGCTTGACTGTCAGATTTACTAAGTCTCAAGTTGAGAGTTCGCGAACTCCGGGGCCCCGAGCTGGTCATGAGGGTCGGGGGTCCCTAGAGAACCACTGCAGTGTGTACCTACGGAAGGGAGAGGAGAGGCTGGCGGGGACCTGGGAGTTTGGGGGCTTTGGCACTGAAGAGCCAGGTGGGCAGCAGTAGGCAGGTAGGTTAGTCTGCTTCCATAAGAGCTCTTGGTGGCTGCTTCTCTGTTTCCCATGGCAGTGTGGTCTTTAGCTGCTGTGCTCTTTGCCTTTCTGTGTGCATCTTCTCTGTCTTCTGACTTTCAGCCAGCGCAAGCTGCTAACTTATCATTTCTACTCAGCTTTTACTCAAGTTTTTTATACGTATAGAGTACCTGGCCCTGCCTTTGCACAAACTCCTGTTATACCACTCAACGCCACTAATGACAGTTTCTCTCTGAATGTTGTGCTTAGCCTGCAGAGAGTTTCCCACACCACAGGCCACTCTGGTCTATGGAACTCTTAGGTTCCACACCCAACCCTTCCCTAGGTCATGTACGGCTAGAGACACGGCCTTGTACTCCTAGTCCCGGGGGTCTAGGTGGGGCAAGCTCCCTGAGGCTGGGTTTTGGAGGAGTGAGTAAGCAGAGATACAGCCTAAAACTTGCAGAAGTGTCACAACATGTCACTAGCACCCTGGGTTCCTGGTCTGCAGAGCAGATTTTCCTATGTGTTTAGTGAGTCAGTCAGTGAAATACCTAGCGCCGCGCTGATCTGACCCTTCAACCCCACTCGAATGTCCACTTTCTTGATTCAGGACTTTATTGTCTCTGAACTAATGCGCCTATCTCCTAACCAGTCTCTTGACCCAAGTTCACTCCTCCTCCATTGGATCATATCTGTTTTTTTTGTTTGTTTGTTTGTTTGTTTTGAGACAGGGTCTCGCTTTGTAGTTCAGGCTGGCTCTGAGCTCACTATGTAGCCCAGGCAAGTCTCGAACTCAGCAATCCTCCTGCCTCTGCCTCCCGAGTGCTGGGATTACAGGCATGAGCCACCACACCCGGCACTGTGGTATGTGGTATTGATGGCTGGTGGGCATGAGTCTCCATGCCCAGCATTGTATATGGTCACCAGGGATCGAACTCAGGACCATGCGCTTGCGAGGCAGGCGCCAGAACCACTGAGCCAACCCTCTGGCCCGGATCATATCTGTTTTTCAGTGAGTTTCACAGTGATTTTTCTAAAATGTAAGTTTGAAGAGTTATAAGATCAAGTGCTGGAGAAGATGGGATATAGCAGGCATCACATGGTTTTCTGAGAGGAATGCATATTGCTGCAGTGTTAGGGGAGGCAAGATAGTGACATCCATTAATATAAAAAATACCACTTCTGATTCAACATTCCCATTTTTAGCCATCTGTCCTGTTGAAATAAAAGTACTTGTAAGACTACTTATTATCACATTATTTTAGGTGTTGACATAATTGTAAATAACCTGAATAACCAGCAATTAATGCTTTAATACATTTTTATATTAATATATAAGAAAATTATATAAATATTTTTATGATTTTTTTTGAGACAGGGTCTCACTTTGTAGTTCAGGCTGGCTCTCAGCTCACTATGTAGCCCAGGCAAGCCTCGAACTCAGCAATCCTCCTGTCTCTGCCTCCTGAGTGCTGGGATGACAGGCATGAGCCACCACGCCCAGCTATATAAATATTTTTAAAAATGAGTGTCTACTGACTAGAAAGTATATCACAACATAGTAGGTGCTTAATAAAAGGCATAATGCACTTTGAAAGAATGAAGTTTTTAATAGATTTTTCTATTTTTTTCACTAATTTTAATATCAGTTGTAAAGAGGAATATAGTAGAGAAGAAAAATACAAACAAAAGAGGAAAGAAAGGAAGGAAAGAAGAATTCAGAAACATTGTATAATGATGCATGCATGCCCATGTTTACAGCAGCACAATTCATACTGACTAAATCTTGGATGCAGCCTATATATCCACCAGTAGATGAATAGATAAAGAAAATGTGGTATTCACACATAATGCAGCGCTACTGTGCCAAGAATAAGGATAAACTGGAGTCATTTGTAGAGAAATGGATGCACTTTGAAACCATAATGTGAAGTGAAATAAATCAGACACACAAACTTAAACATTGAATGATTTCTTTTACATAAGACACCCAAATTATAACTAAAGAACAAAATAAAAGGGTCCAGGAAGCAGGGAAATAGATATTTCTCAAATGGGAAGAAGATCAAGAGATTGAGAATTGGGGGAGAAGGGAGAGGAAGGAGAGGAGAGAAGGAATACTGATGATGTGGATGCATTGACTCCACACAAGGAATACACACATCATGCACTACAAACCTGCACTCATACGCGTAGCTACAGAAGAGGAAGGAAGGAGGAAAGTGGCTTTCCACCGAATAATGAGGTACGGCAGGCAGGTGGCTCAGAATCCAGTAGCCCTGCCTTGGAGCACAGAGTCGCCTCCCTTTCCCGAATGTGCCCACCGTGCCACGCAGGCTTGCCCGTGCTCACAGAGCAGTCTTTGTGAGCTTTTCAAAGGCAAGAACTGACTTTTCTTTGCATCCCCAGCATGAGGTATGGGTGTGTGGACACACAGTAGACGCTCGATACATTCTTGAGCGTGAGAAGACGAGCGAATGAATGAATGGTTGGCACCCAGAGGAAGCTGCTGAATTTGACCCCCTCCCCAGGGAGCCCTGAGGTGCTGATAAGCTCTGGGGTCGGGCGAGCTGCGCTCCTCAGGTTGGCTGCGGGTCACGGAAATGCGTGGGAGCCCAAATGACAGAGAGAACAGGCAGGTGTGGTGAGCAGTGCGGCTCCAGACTCACCTGTGACTCCTTGAAGCTCTTCAGCCCCTCCTCACGCTCCCCGAGCCCGCTCGGTCTAGGAGGGGGATGGCACAGGAAGGGTGGGGACCCAGAGTGGGACCCTGGCGGGCAGCGTCATTGTGCTGACTCCTTGGAGCAGGAGTGTGTGTGGATGGGTGGCGCCTGCGGGGGTGGCTATGTGATTAAGGATCAAGCCTTATGCTTGTGTGACACTTCACAGTTTACAAAGCATTTCACATCCACGATCCTATTAAGTCCCCGTAAAACCCTGAGACTTATGCAGAGTGAGTGTTATTTCCATTTTTTGGTGATGAACTAAATAAGGCTTGACCGGTTTAAGTGACGGGCTTCAGATGACACTTTGGGGAGACCACCAAACTGGGGACAGACGTGCTTCCTCCTGGCAGTCTTGGCACTGGCCGAGAAGAGAGCCGGGCAGACCCTGAGGGCACCCGGCATCCCTGCGCCCTACGAGGCAGTTGTCACTCGTGTTGAGCGCGTATGACTCGCTGTCGCAGTGGGGGATGCAGATTCTTGCGAGGAGGAGCGGATCCTGGTGGACAAGAGGCTTCGGGGTGAGGCAGGCCCGAGTTCCAGGGTCCGCGCCTGTCCTCCTGCTGTGGGCGCATCTCAGAAGCTCTACGCTTGGTCACTGGTCTCCGAGCCCGCGTCAGCAGTGCTCCCTGTGGCTGTCATGCTCCTCCATGAGGACACGCGTGCCGTGTGCAGTGTGGTGCACGCCAAGCCCTCTCAGAGACGACCGCCCCAGACGGTGTTGTCAGGGAGGCCGCGTGAAGGAGAGGCCTCAGCAGCCCGCTCTGATGCTTACAGCCCTGTCAGGGCGCCCGGGTGAACCAGTCCACTCTGCCGGGGGTGGGGTGTTAGGTCTCCCCTCCGATCACAAACAACCGGGGCACAGGAGGAGCTCTGAGAAGAGGCCAGCGTCCTGGGGCCCTGGGACGGCTCGTGGAGCGGGCTGGGAGCAGAGAAGGCAGTGGAGAGAGACGGACAGAGAGGGCAGAGGGGGGGACTCAGGGCTGCTGCCATCCAGAGAGGTTGTAGGCACGAGCCAGGAGGTGCTACCCCCTTCGCGGCTGGGAGGCCGAGTGCCCGTCCTCTTCCCCACCTTATCTGTCCTTCGGCTTCAGCTTCTGACCTTTTCTTTCATTATATGCATCATATTTATTTCCCATTTCTGGTCTGTCTTTGGCACACAGACATGGGTGGCAGTGGATAAGGCAACAATAGGGAGTCCAGGGAGATCTGGTCTTGCGTGCACACAGTAGAGGGGAGTTAGTGAGAGATCCTGTCCCCCATGGAGCATGGCTTGTTTTTGCATTCTTCTCACTGGGAATCAGGATGGCTACCTGCCCGTGTAGCGCTGGCAAAGTACGCTTCAGATAATATGCATTTCTCTGTCCTTTAAAAAAATTTGGATAGAGGTTTAAGTGCAGGCTGAAGCAGCACCATCTCCAGGCAGAAATCCTGGTTTGGCGTTAGGGACAAGACCTGGGAAGAATTGGTGGAAGATGGAGAATGGCAGTTGGATCCCGAGGCTCCCTGCTTGAGGGTGTACCCCATCTCGTCCTCCTGTCTGTCCCCCTTTAAGAGATCATCCTAGAATTTTCAGAGTCACGACTTCTTTTTCTTCCTGCTAGATTTACTTTGTCATCCTTACAACTAATATTTGTTGCATGCTTACTGTGTCCCAGGTGATTTTTCCATGTACTTTACTTCAATGACGTTCCTCTTACCATCGTGCCTTAAGGTGAACCTTTGTGTTTCAAAAGCCTGCACTGTGAGCCAGAGCTGCTGCTAGGTGGGTGATAATATGGTCCGGCTACTCTTCCCTTCCGTCATGGACGGGGGTGATCTGCTGTCTGGACAATACAGACAGGGTCCTGGGGGGGTCACTGAAGCCCAAGTACCTGTGCGGCACCCCACAGTCAGTGGGAGCCAGACAAAGACTCAAGCATCAGTCTCTAGGGGATCAGCTCTACCGCCAACACTGACTTCGTCTCTTGCTGGGACTGTTACAGGGACGTCTTCACACTTCCCCAGCCCGGGTCACCACCGTTCACCGCACTGCGGCGTCTTTAAGGCCCAACAGCCTCTCCAAAGCCTTCTTGCATCTTCTTCTCTGACCTGTCTGGCTCATCTTCTGGTGACAGCCTCCAGCCACCAGCTATGGCCGTGGATCTCTAAGAAGACACATACTTCCACACATGTGTGTTTGAACAGGCAGTTTCCACTCCATTCCCTGAACAGCAAATAAACCCCTTGCTCCTTGGTGCACCCCCAGTGCTATCCTGTGTCCCTGCTGTACACAGCTCAGAAGACCACCCCAACATGGTTCCTGCAGAGTATTAGAATTTATTTGTTTGCAATCCTAGCTCCTCTCTAAACTAAATTCCTTGAGGCAAGGAATAAGCCCTATTTATCTTTGCATTCCTCGTGTCATGTACAGTCAGGGTGTGTGGCACATCTTAAAAAAAATGTTCTGGAAGCACATATTGAGCTCAGTTAAAGTTGACGCTGTTGGCAAGTCAAGCCAAACTACCAGATATTCCCTGACATGCTCATTGCCAGGGTCAGCCTTGTGGCTCAGTTATCTTTATGGGACTCGTGCCCATTCCTGTCCCTCCAAACCTCTCCAGGCTTTCATACCTTTGGCAGCTTTTGCGTTGCAGTCAAGAGTCACCCCAAGTCTTTGACCATCGTTGTCTTGCTTTGTGATCACAACCAGATTTCCCCTCTCATGGCCTCTATTTTCTTGCTGTGCCATGCCTGTCTTACTGTGATCAGGCTGCTGTAACAAAATACCATGGACCAGGTGGCTTCTGAACAACAGGAACTTATTTTGCACAGTTGTGGAGACACAGAAGTCCAAGGTCAAAGTGCTGGCGGATCGTGGGTCTGAGGCCCCAGGTTCCTGATGCCTGAGTGGAGCCTTTTCTCTGTGTCCTTGGATGTTAGATGGGACCAGAGAGCTCTTCAGTATCTTTCATGAGGATGCTAATCCCATGCCTCAGGCCTCTACCACCACGAACTAATCATCCCTACCTTTTTACAATTTTTTAAAAAAATTTAACTTCATTTTTCTTATCCCTGCCTCTTAATACCATTAATTGAGGATTAGAATTTCAACATACGAATTTTGGGGAGACCCAAACAACCAGACCGTTGTATACCCCTTTTAGCAACTCACTGCCATTGGAGCTGTAACCAGAGAAAGTAGCCGGAACTCCCTGGAATGCCCGGCCGAGTGGGACTCATCCAGAGGAGGGGTGAATACCAGTTCCAGGTGGCTGTGCATTGTGAGGGAAAGATTACTCTGAGACAGGGCCCTGTGCTTCCGAGAGAGCTGTGGGCCTTCGCTGAGACTTGGATAATTTATTTTATCTGTTCTTCCAGACTAACGCAAGGACAGAGTGGCCTTTGCCCAAACACTTCTCCAGGACCTCATAACACTGTGTCTTCAAAACTGTGCATAATCTTAAGGGTAGACATGTTGTCATCCTCAGCTTTCCAGGGAGAAACTGAACTCCAGGGAGGCTGTGGGCCTTGCCCAGGGCCTGAGAGAGACAAGCTGGCACAGGCAGGCTGTGATTCTCCCCAGGCAACACGCACTGCTGAGGGAAGGCCTCGCTCGAGTGGCTAAATCTCTTAGAAATCCAAAGGACAGCACCGACTGATGGGGACTGGTAAGATACCCAAGTCCGGCTGTCATCCATGGCAGGAAAACAGTTCCTAATGGTTCCACCAGCCTCCTCTGGGCCATCTTTATAGGTACACAGTTCCCAGGTACCTGTCCCCAAGCGCCACCAAGAAGCAAATCTACCTGCTCCCTGTCCAGTCTCTTTCTTCTTCTCCTGGGAGGCTCTACTCATTGGCTGCTGACAAAGACCCTCTCCTGGACTAAACTTTGGTCAGGCTCCTCGGGGCCCTCTTCTGAACTACTCATGAACTTGAGTCTCCTAGCTGTTCTTGCAAAACCCAGTTTTAGAAAAATCCTCATAGAGCAGTCTGGGGGGGGGGGGGCCCTTTGCCTTTGATCTTTGAACACCCTGAACTGATTTCAGCAAGACCTCTGTGCAAATATTTAGCAAACATTCTCCTTTCCTTGACCCACTGCCCTCTCCGTCCACTCCTTGGTTATAAATCTCCACTTATCCTGTAGCCTTAGCCTTGGCCTCCAAAGTGTAGGGATTACAGGCTGGATGGCCAGTCGGCATTGCATAAATCGTTCAGTCCAGACTGAGCTACAGAGTGAGATCCTAACTCAGAACAGTACCTCTGCCCATTAACATCTCAGGGGGTCACTGGGCCAGAGCCTCTTACAGGCAGCAAGGTGTGGAGGGAGGGTTGGGGGTGGGGAGAGGCAGCGTGATGGAGGCTGTTTTTTTTTTTTTTTTTTTTGAGACAGGGTCTCTCTTTGTAGTTCAGGCTGACCCTGAGCTCTCTATGTAGCCCAGGCAAACCTTGAACTCAGCAATCCTCCTGCCTCTGCCTCCCGAGTGAGGCTGAGAGTTTTAAGGCAGGGTGAGCAGCCCTTATGAGGAACCCCAAACCTGAGATGTTCCCAAATCCGAAACTTTTGAAGCACTGACATGGCGCCACAGGTGGGCGATTCCACATTTGACCTTAAGTGATTGGTTACACTGAAAATACTGTGTAAAATTACATTCAGGCTGGTGTGGAAGATACATTTGAAACATCAATGAGTTTTGTCTAAGCCTGGGTTTCATCCCTAGGATATCTCCCTGTGTGTATGTAGATACCACCAGATGAGAAAAGATCCAAATTCTGAAACCCTTCTAACCTTAAGCATGTAGGACAGAGGCTACACAGTCCGCACAAGGAGAAGCACTCCCTCGGAACGTTTTCCTTCCCAGTCTCCTAAACCACAACTCAGAGTGCTGCTGCCCAGAAGGGGCACCCGCTTGGGACATCTTCCCTCTGAGTCTTGACCGGAGAATTTGTTTTTTGAATTTAACGCAGGGCCCAGGGGGAAGGATGAAAACAAACCACAAAAATCCTTCCAGGCTGCGAGCAAAGCTTTCCATCCTGCTCTCAGGAGCCAGGGATCTGGGTGCACTCCAGGGCCAACGTGTGTGTGTGTGTGTGTATGTTTTGTGTGTGTGTGTTTGCCTTTTCCCCCAGATGTGCCAGGCGCTGAGGCACCGCAGGGAGAGGCTGTGTGCCCTCCCCTTGAACACACTATGCTAATGAGCCAGGCATCACAATGCCATTCCCGGGGGTGCCGAGTCCAGATCACATCTCCATTAATACACCCCTGGAGTTCATTGTGATTGGCATCGCTACAATAAACAGTAAATGAGTGAATAATAATTGGCCATCTATTTGAAAGTGTTTCTGAGGTTGCCATGGCAATCACACCTTTTATTAAGCTTTATGAAGCTGCAGCACAGAGAGCGAGGCGGTGGGAGCCTGGGGCGTCTGGGAAGCAGCGAGGGTCTGACCGGCAGAGTGACCTTTGCACCGAGGCTCTAGGGGTACAGAGGCTGGGTCCAGGACCATCCTCTCTTCCTTTCTCAACCATTCACCTTCTCTGGGGTATTTCGGGGAACGCTTTTAATACCCAGCTAGAGATTGGGTATTGAATACTTAAGAAATCGGACTTAGATGACAACGATGTTGTTGTATCTTTGCTCTGAGAATCCTCCCCCCTTGAACAATGGTAACAATTAAATGGAACAATTCTGGAAAAGGAATTTTATTTTATTTTAGACTGATGACAAAAACCATTCAGATAAGGTGCTATTATCTTGCCTTCATTATTCCTCTCCCGCCCCACCCTCCACCAATGAATTCTAAATCCCTCTGTGCAAGGAAAAGATGTTAATGTGAAAAGACCGAGAATATCAGATCATTGTAATTCCTGTCCACCAGGATCAAGCTGCACCATATTATGCTCATAAGCAAGAGAAGGAAGGAACATTTCTGCACCCAGGGGCAGTTTCTCTCTCTCTCTCTCTCTCTCTCTCTCTCTCTCTCTCTCTCTCTCTCTCTCTCTCTCTCCCTTTCTCCCTTTCTCCCTCTCTCTCTGTCTCTCTATCTCTCCATCACACTCACTCTCTCACTCACAGATAACAGTCTTACGAACCTCTTTCTCTGCTTGTGGGTCTGCTCCTGCTGGATTCTGAGCTGACCTTCAGTCACAGATGGTGAGAGGCATTAGGGGTGAAGAGCTGTGGGTTGTGGAAAAAAACAGCCACTTGTTTTTCTCCATAACATTTCAAGTAGCTAAATTCACAGGAGGAGGAATCCTGCCTAGAAATGGTCACAATCAAATCAGGAAAACATTAACTTCAATCTTTTTTTAACTGTAAAAGGTATATATTAGACTGTAGTGTATTTTAAAATACTTTGGTGCAATATACACTGTGGGCAGAATGGCTAAAATTTAGCAAATCAAAATATAAAATGCAAAGTAAAAGGCGAATTTCAGATAAACATAAAAGAACTTCTTAGCGTGAGTATGTCCCAGCCATTACATATATTTCATCTGGCCACCCTAACTATGAAATATCCTTTTGATCCTAATTCTAGGGGGCAATTAGTCAATGTGTAAAGAATCTTAATCAGGAATACACACTTCAGGGGGGATTAGTTAACATTTGAAAGACTCCAAGAAAAAGATTCACTATGCAGGCAGCTAGTGCAAGACCTCCAGCTATTTTTATCTTCTATCAAAACCAGAGACTTTGCTAATTAGCATAAAGTATGTTAGAAATGATTTTCTGGGGTGAAACAAGCAGCACTGGTATATATATATTGGGGTCAATATACCAAATACAAGAGCTATCCCTTTGCCCTTGCATGAGAAAGGTATACATACCTAGCAAGTCCAAAGGTGACATACACTCTTTAGACTGGCGCCCTAAGACTTTAAGCCAGTCCAATTTATAGCCACTAATCAGTGAATTGTAAAGTCCCACCCCAAAGCCACCACTAAAATACTGCTACATCTTTTGGCAAATGTTGTCATATGGTGTAAATGGCAGAAGGCTAGAATTTCATTGAGTTTGCTGGATACGCTATTTGTTTGGGATCATCTTGCTAATAAATATTTGCATGCCTGGGAGAATCCAGCTTGAAACTTGCTTTTACTGTAACACGTCACTTGGGAATGAAAGCATGAACCTCAACCAGTTACGAAAAGTTCCGAATTGAAGCTCAGGGCCAGCCTGGACTACAAAGCGAGACCCTGTCTCAAAAAGAAAAAAAAAAAAAAGTTCCGAATTGGTTTAGGTCAGTTCATTACAAAGGAGCATCTTGCAGAGACTGAGAAAGAGTTTTGGCTCTCTGAAGAATGTGTATAAAAAGAAATGGAGGATTTAGAAAACAGGAAGTATTGAAAGGAACAGCTAAGTAAATAAAATGGCCTTATTGGGAGCAAAAATTATATTCAGGGAACCTTCTAAAAATGACCACCCTTGCCGTTGTTTACTGCACAGCTCAGTAGCAATGAGGATACTGATATTCACGGTGTCGTGTGACATCATCACTATCCATGTTTAAAGCTTTGTCATCATTTAAAGTGAAATTCTAGTAACTCTTTCCATTCATAGTTAGTCCTCATTTGTCCTTCCCCCATTCTCTGGCTACTTCCCTTCTACTTTCTATTTCTATACATTTGCCTATTCTGGAGACTTCATCTAAATGGAACCATAGAATATCTGACCTTTTCTAGCTTATTTCACTTAGCATGTTTTCAAGGTTCGTCCACGCTGTAGTTTGTGTCAGAATGGCCACTGTTCTAAGGCGGAACGATACTCCATTGTACGTCACCGCCACACTTTGTCTGTCCATCATTCCTCACAGTCGTTGTGGGGTCAGAAGATAAGCTAAATTATTTCTGTGTGATCTTGAGAAAGCCACTCAGCAAGTTTCATTTCCATTTTCCACATCTCTAATGACACATGCCCTTCTTGTTTGGCTTAGACTTTTGTTGTAAAGACCAAATGAGGTAGACCACATAAATCAGCCTTATAAATATAGTAAAGGACCGTGTCACATACTGTTGTGCTTCTTGTACTTCTTGACAATGAAAAAATGCCAGAAAACAAAATCTTTTTCCACTTTAATGCTGGTGATTATTTTCCTTCTCAAGGTTTTCCCTCTTTCTAAAATACTATTCAATGCAAATATCTTGAGGCTCAGTACCTTGTAGCTCAATTTATTACAAAACTTTGAAATATTTAAGGGTAAATTCAATTAGTAAAAGTGTAATTACTGCCTGAATAAACTATACTTTAAATTTTAATATGCCAAAGAGGATCGTTTTGTGAGTAATACCAGCTCCATGTCATACATTTTTAATGTCCCCAAACTAACAAAGTGACACACGACCTATAAAAGACACTAAAAAATTATTATGTTCATTCACACTTTCCTCCCAAATCTCCACCCTACTCTCAGCCAAAATAAATACCCTCAACCCATTTTCCTCAATGGCTTCCGTAGTTCCATTTTGTTATTTAAAATCATACTCATATTTTTCCAGGTTAAGTAGTTCAACCTCTCCAGCTGGAAGAAAGAAGCTACAAGGGGCTGCGCCCTTGGGGTCTCCAGGAGAAGGGCGAAGGCGCTTGCAAAGCAGCTGCATTCTGACCCCGAGTGCCCGGCTGCAGCGGCGCTGCATTCCGACCCCGAGTGCCCGGCTGCAGCGGCGCTGCATTCCGACCCCGAGTGCCCGGCTGCAGCGGCGCTGCATTTCGACCCCGAGTGCCCGGCTGCAGCGGCGCTGCATTCTGACCCCGAGTGCCCGGCTGCAGCGGCGCTGCATTCTGACCCCGAGTGCCCGGCTGCAGCGGCGCGTGCTGGACCTGCAGCCTCAGGAGAGAGCTCGGGTGCTGGGCTCCGCGACACAGCCAGTGGGGCTCGGGTGGGGCTGGTCTTCCGAGGTACCTGGACTGAGAAACAGCCTCTATTTCCCAGCCGGTGCCCAGGCCGAGGGAGCTTTCCATCAGCCTTGAACCAGAGCCAGAAGGAGAGGGGAAGGGAAAAGAAGGGAAGAAAAGATGCAATACGTGTACACAGAGCGGCCTCACCCTGGCTCATCCTCTGTCCAATTTTTAGCTGGGCTTGCAGCTCACAGGAGCTGTGGGGCCGTGTTTTGGCCACGTTCTCTCACCTGTGGCTTCCCGGACACTTGGAGGGCTAGTAATTACCCAGTAATCACCCCGTTCATCGCCTCATTACGGGTGACCACCTTTTGGCAAGCTTTTCTCTGCAGCGGTCTGTCCTCCAGCGCAAGCTTCTTGGGGCTGCGGAGGGAGGACGCTAGCCCGCAAGTTCCCCTCCGTAGTCGCACTGAACGCTGCGCTCCATCGCCACCCGGACCGGGCCGAGCTTGCCTCGCCCTTGGCCCTGCCCCAAACCCTCCACCTCCGCCTAGGCCAGTGCGAAGGAGGCTGGCCGGGTCCCACTAGAACCGTGCCCTGACATTTAGCTCAGGGTCCGGCTCGCTTCTGTCTCCATCACGACGGCCAAGGTGTCACCAGGAGCCAGCTGAGCATCTGATTCCCTCTCCGGACCCGGAGTTTCTAATGCACAGCGGTGTGTTAGGTGCTTGAATCAAAGGTCCCTAGTTAGCGTCCTTTAGAATCCGGAGACCTGACGCCTCCCAGCTTTAATAGCTTTACTCTTGCCCTGGCTCTGGAGGAAAACTCTGAGCATATCTCACACTCTGGTGAGCACCATTTGTAAGCCAGCGTTGGAGTGGGGGAGGGCTGGACTTTCTTCGAAGAAAGTCACAGGAAAAACTGGCTTGGTCAGAAGTGAATGGAGCTGAAGAAAAAAAAAAAAAAAGAATTTGAGATTCTATAGACTGCAAACGACCAAATCCTTGTTTGGGGTAGAGTGGGTGATGGCATGGATTCAGGGTTGTGGCGCTGGCAGGGACCTTGGGGATCACCTCCCATCTCCCAGTTTCCCTTACCTGCCGAGACATCTCTAAGGGCATCCCGTCCTTTGATCTCCCTGAACACACCATGCTTTTGGCTGCTCCCAGAAAGATCAATCTTGCTTCTTTTGAACTTTCCTTACACTCAGCCTCAGGTAAGCGTGGGCCATACCTGCTCCTAACAGCAGTGTTACAGCCTGCAGGTGCCCAGGGCTGCGCCCAGGCTTCTGTTTGCACAGCTCTGCGGTCCAGCGCAGGGCGGGACCCAGCACCTGATCTTATTGTCTGTGGCTTCGTCTCTACAGAAGCCTCCCTTGTTGCTAAGTTACCGAACCCCCTTCCATGCAGCCTGTAGAGCGGAGCAAGGGGAGCTGCACAGATGGCATCGGGTCCTATGCAAGCAGCACTCGAGGCCTTGGGCCAAAAGTCTTTGTTTCAGAGGAGGATTTTATCTCATTCTTTTATCCATCTGTCCATCCGATCCTCCATCTATCAATAAATATTTATGGAAACTTCCAGCATTCCAGGCTCCTACCTGTCAGGTTCCGTGGCAAGCAAGAGGCTGTAAAAGGGGAGACCTTCTCTCGGACCTACCTGGCAGTCCAGCCCTTGTCAGCTAAGCTCCAGCTACGCGTCTTCTAAGCCCGAGCAGCAGGGGGCAGCACTCAGGGGCTGCTGGGTACTGTCCTAAGAGCGGAAAGCCTGTGTACTCATCCGGTCCACACCTGTCCTTGTAGGGAGTTGGTTCCGGGTGAGAAAGGATGGAGCCTCAAACCACAGTTGGGGGTATGAGGTTGGGAAGACTTGGACTGAAAGAAAGTCATGTAAATATCCATAGGCTTGCTCTAATTTCTGATTTTTCAGTCTCTGTCTTTACCTGTCTTCCTTTCCTGCCCCTCGATACCTCAAGCAACAGCTCTGGTTTATCTGAAAAAGCACAGTTTAGTCAAGTCTAAAATGCCAATTCCAAACTGGGTTGAAGTTTCATCTGTCCCACTTTTATCAACCCTACAGAGGCTTTGGATTTGGGGTGGAAATAATATATGGTCTTGTCTTTTCCATTCATCCCACTTCGATGCCAGTCTCAGAATAGAGGCAGCGAGGGCCGACTGGTTGGGGGCACACTTGTTCTCCCTGCCTCTTCTGAATCTGTTCCACCGGATGTTAAAACTGAAAAGTAGACTTACAGGTAAAGCAGAAGATGACATTGAGAGAATGGTGCCTTAGAGGGCACTCAGAGATACATCCAGAATGAATAAATGAGTTTGGAAATGAATCAATGAATTTATGATCCCACTGCTAATATAGTCATGTCTGCTGTAGAATGGAAGGGTAAATGTGTGTGTGTGTGTGTGTGTGTGTGTGTGCGCGCGCACGCACGCATGCATGAGTCTAGATAGATGACAGGCAGGTAGATAAATGGACACACACACTTGCCCCTGTTCCCCATGCAATATCCGGCACAAGAGTGGCTTTAAGACATGACTCTGATATTGACAATTCAGGCCCTTGGCGCTCCATGGTCCATGCAGCCCTCTAACGTCCCCTCCCATGATGCGTCATCCCCACATGATGATTTGGCTTCAGTAAACCCCATAGCTTTCTGGCACATTTGGTATCTTCTTCTCAATGGGGCCTGTACGGCACTGGGTGGCTGAAGCCTTTCCCAAGAATCTATAGATGAGAGAACTAGGACTGTGTGTGGAGAATAAACTTGAAGATCTGCACAAAGCAGACGTGCAAAGTCACCTTGAGGAGTCAGAATGGTTCCCTGGGCGGCACAATTTGACAGTAGGCTGATCGAATGTATTAACACACCTACAGGGAGCATGTGTTCATCAGAAACGATACCGCTTAGGCAGAATGCACAAGACACAGAAGAGTCGCCATGGCAGGGCCTGTACTCTGAGGAGGAGTTCAGGCCAACAGACTTGAAATACTATGACCAGCCTTGTGGAGGTGGTAGAAATGGACATCCCCCAGATAGCTCAATCTTTCTGGCTGGAGGTGGGTAGGTCAGTTCAGTTAAAGTGATTGGCCTCATAGTTCAGATTTGTCTAACTCTTTTGATTTTATTCGGATAATGCTTCATGTCTATACTTAAGTATACCAAGTACTATTATTGTGATTATATATATATATATATATTTTTTTTTTTTTTTGAGATAGGGTCTCGCTTTGTAGTTCAGACTGGCCCTGAGCTCACTATGTAATCCAGGCTAGCCTGGAGCTCAGCAATCCTCCTGCTTCTACTTCCAGAGTGCTGGGATTACAGGTGCGAGCCACCACGCCTGGCATAGTGGTATACGGAACTGATTGCTGGTGGGTGTAAGTCAACACACCTGGTATTGTTGTATGTAGTTACCAGGGATCGAACCAGGGACCTTGCCCTTGCTAGGCAGGTGCCAGAACCACAGAGCTAAATCTCCTGCTCATAAATTGGTTTTTGTGTGATAAGAGAACCTAGTAATCAAATAACGTGGTCTTAATGGTGACGTGTTACCTTCACTTGGTGAGAACTGCACTGCAGAGTAGCAGTTTTGGGTGTGTCTGTGGATGATTGACACATAGACTACAAACTGAGGAAGGAAGAGCCGCCCTAGATATGGGCGGCATCAACCAATAGGTTTACAGCCCAGACTGACTGAAAAGGGAAAGAAGAAAGAAATCTTTCTTTTCTACAGAGGAGCTCCAGAACTCCCTGTTGCCTTTAAACGTCAGCTTCCTATTCCCCCAGGCTTCTACAGCACACTCTTCAGCCTTCTAAAACAAATTCTTCGGTTTTCTGATGCAGACATACCAGCAACTTCAGTGAGCTCGCAGGCCTTTAACTCTGGCTTTGACCTCAGACACTGGCTCTCCAGTACATAGACAGTTCTTTTGGATTCTGACATCTCTGATGTGGCAAAGTGGCTACTGGGACGCTTCCAGTTCTGACCCTCTGAGCCCATCTCATAAAGCCCTTGTATAATCACACATACTGTATATTTGAAATCGAATCTGTTCCTCTGGAGACTCTCACAAATATAAATAAATAGCATAGCTGTCTGGGGACAGTAACCTTTATTAGAGAGTTTCTTACAGTAGAGACTGTGGCTATGAGCTTTGATTCCTCCATCTATAAAATAGGAACACTTATACCTGTGCCATGGAGTTACAGGAGAATAAGTTAGACAAAGAGCCCATTTGACTCCTACGTATGTATTAGGAGTTCAAGAAGTTTTTTTTTTTTTTTTTTTTTTTGGTGTGATTTGTGAGTATCATTATTCCTCTCTGTGGGCCCTGTCCCTGACCCAGGCTTTAAGCCTGCATGGTTGTGTGGTGATAACTGGCAAAGGCCCTGTGGAGCATGATAGAGGAAGTGGCTGCCCCTCTGGAGATGGCTAGAGCGGATACACATGGGCAGTGAACAGATGCCCGCGAGCTTTAGGGTTGGCTATGTGCGAAATGGAGTATGCTGTCCTGTGGTCACAGGCTGAGTCTCCGCATATCCCTGCACCGCAGCAGGGGCCGCTGCCTTTGTCTGAGACGCTCTTCACTACTCCACTTCTACCGCCTAGGCAAATGCTGTTCTCTCTGTTGTCCTGTATGCTGTTTTCTTTGTTCTTGCTGACTCGTCCCCTTTGTTGCATATATCCTGAGTTGTCATTCTTCTTTCTTCTAGACTTTCATGCATACATCCCGTATTTATGGATCATACTTTTCCATTCATTCATTTATTCATTCATTCATTCATTCATATATACACAATACAGACACACACACACATATATACAATGCATCTATATAGGTATAATTATATTTGTGGTCAGAGACTATATTTTATTCATTCAGCAGCCCCTCGAGTGATGCTACCTATGAGGACAAAATGGCTAAAATACTTGGTAGTACATGAGCCTTGAGCTCATTTTCCAGTGCTGGAGTTGGGGTTGTTCTGATCTGCCGGACTGTAGCTCCAGGTCCCTGCTGTGACCAGCAGCCCACCTGAGAATCAGCATGTAACTTTGGAGCAAAGAGAGATCAAACATCTCAGTCTCCGCAGGGAGCGTGGCACAGAGCATACAACAGCAGCTTTTCAATGGTGGACTGTGTGGGTATGTGGTGGTGGGTCCCTACTCTGACAGAGGACAGAAGGAGCAGAAACAGACTGACTACTGTGGTCACCGGTGACCTATGCCCAGGTGTCCCTGCAGACTGCCTCTGGCAGCCGACACTTCCTGCCTTTCTACCCGGAACTCCTGAGAGCCCATGGGAAGGCAGCTGCCCTAGCTGAGCCCTTTGGTCCTGGCTGGGAGGCAGGTGAACACAACCTTGATGTTCTGGACCTTCTGGATCTCTGACATTGTTAGTGACCAGAGAAGAGAAGGCGGTGTGACCGCTATGGGGGGAGACTTGCGTTCAACGATCTTAAGGAGCGGATCATTACTGATAAATACACGCGGACACTGTTCTAAAGCAGAATCTGTGCTTTCCTCTCCAGGGTCCCAGGGAATCAGCAGGCAGGCCCTGTCGCTGAGAGCAGCCAGGCAACCCCTCCTGACCTCACATCTCTGCTAATGACAAGAGCTGGAAGCCCAGCTCCATGCGTGTGAGGAGAGGACAGCCACCACCTGAGGTTAAGGGTCTGCTTCATCTTTCAGGATTTTCCATAGCAGGTGTATTTTTAGCAAGCGAAGATGTAAAACCCCACAACTCAATACAACTTGTTTGCTTAAAGGAAGTTCTTTCCAGGACAGAGTCACGGCAGGGGATGGAATCAGTGGTCTCTGACCATAGGAGGTAATGGAAGTTTTAGAGGGGTCACGCAGAGCCCCGATCCCAGCAAATGAGCTTTGGGGAACATCTCTGAAAGATGATGGCCATTCTGCTCCTAAGAGTTCCTCGGCCACTCAGGGCTCATTTTCCAAATGGAGATAAGGTAGGACTTTGCTTCTCCGAGCGAGGTCTGGATCAATGGCCTCAGAAGTTGAGCCTCCTTGAGAAGGCACTTACTTTGTAGTTGGAAGATCTGAGAAGCACTGCCCATTCCCTCCAGCCCATGATGGGCACACACCTGTCTTGGGGCCTTTGTATCGCTGTGCTGTTTAGTTGGCAAATTCTTCAGATGGCCAACTCTTTCCTTCATTTTCTTTACTCAAAAGTGAGGTCCTCACAGGATATTTTCACATTCCCCCTTCTCTGTTTTGATTTTCTTTAAAAGGCCTATCTCTAAATTTTTTTTTTTTTTTTTTTTTTGAGACAGGGTCTCACTTTGTAGTTCAGGCTGGCCCTGAGCTCACTATGGTGCCCAGGCAAGCCGCCGCAAACTCAGCAATCCTCCTGTCTCTGTCTCCCGAGTGCTGGGATTACAGGCATGAGCCACTATGTCCGGCACTGTGGTATGCGGTGTTGATTGTTGGTGGGCGTGAGTCTCCACACCCAGCATTATATGTGGTCACCGGGAATCGAACTCAGGACCTTGAGCTTGCAAGGCAGGCGCCGGAACCACTGAGCTAACCCTCTGGTCCTGCCTATCTCTAAATTTGATGAACAGTGGACTTTCTGCTCTATCAGATGGGATTACTAAGTCCCATCTTCACATTCACTGTGACCAGAATAAATATGGCAGATTGCTCACTGGCTCTTAAGCTTCCACAGACACAAATGCATTTCTCTGGCTCACATTTCATCGACCACGCTAGACCCATGGCTCCATCTAACCTCCAAGGGGAAAGGGAAATGAATTACTACCCTGTCCTCAACAAACAGTTGGAATATTGGTTAGTACTTCTTCTTCTTCTTCTTTTTTTTTTTTTTTTTGTGAGACAGAGTCTCATTTTGCAGTTCAGGCTGGCCCTGAACTCACTATGGAGCTCAGGCAAGCCTCGAACTCAGCAATCCTCCTGCCTCTGCCTCCCATGTGCTGGGATTACAGGCTTGAGGCACCAAGCCTGGCATCTGTGGTATATGGTACTGATTGCCTGTGGGCGTGAGTCACCCGGTATTGTTGTATGTGGTCACTGGGGATCGAACCAGGGACCTTGCGCTTGCTAGGCAAGTGCTGAAACCAATGAGCTAAATCTCCGGCCCTGGTCAGTACTTCTAATTACAGTCTTCAGTGGCTTTCCATGGTTCATGGCATAAAGTCCAAGTTCCTTCCCAGGACTTAAAGATCTCTGTGTGATTGGCACCTGCTTACCTGTTTAAGGCTCAGACCTCAATTTAGAGGCCATTTCTTCCAGAAAGTCCTCCCTGACTTCAGTTGGATTAAAGATTCTTTAGACTTGCAATTTTATAAGCCTGATTCTTCCTGGCATATTTGAACTTACTTAGACTCCATCTCCTGCTACCTGGTTTTCTGATGATCCATCAGTTAGTTGTACAATCAGTTCAGTGGCTTGTAGTCAATATTTTAAAAATAAAATACAATAGAACTCCTAATGGTACATGGACTAAGGATTAGTGTTGTGGTTTAGATCTAAAATGTCCCTCCAAATTCTTGTGTGTGTGAAAGGTGATTGGATCATCCATGGGGAACTAGTGGTCAGTGTGCTGCTGGGAGGTGGGGCCTGTTAGAAGAGGTGGGTTTCCAGGGCCTGACCTGGCCGTGCGTGTTGCTGTTCCTTCCTTCTCTCTGCTTCCTGGGTGGGAGCTTTCTCTCCATTGCCCCCCACCGTCTGTTCCCTCCTTGGAGTCTACCAACTGTGAACCGAAATCATGAGCCCAAATCAACCTTTCCTTGAGTTGTGTCTCAGTGGCAGGAAAATGGCTAGGATGACTGGCAGTGCTTGTGTGAATTTTTGTTCCAGCTATGTGTGCGTGGATGGGTTCTTTGTACCGACATTAACTAATAAAGTATATTCCTTAATATTATTTGTACATAAAAGTGCATGAAGCTGGGACATCAAGTTTTAGGGGCCAGTGGACCATATCCATATCCTTTATCCCGAGCCACCAGTGCCTACCACAGAGCAGGCCCTCCGACAAACTTAAATTTAACTCATGAATGAGTCCTCAGCTACTGAGCCTCTAGTTAGAAGCAGGGTTGATGATGTGGGCTGCTTATTTTTCAATTCCATTTCCTTGGTGAAAACATGCTTGCTTGGATCTCCAGTGCCAAGCTGACCCTCACTTCCTAGGCCAGGCTGAAGGGCTTTGGGTAGCAGTCTACCTATTTTAGCAGTCCTCTAGGCCCAGGCCTGGAAGCTAGGAAGAGTCATTTCTCCTAATCAAGACCCTCTTCATCTCTTTCTTAAATCTGGGTGCCATCCCTATACCCGGGCCTAGGTTGGCTTCCTCCTGTCTCAGCCTCCTAATAGCTGGAAGTACAGGCATGCAGCATCACAACTGGCTGTTAAGTATGATGCCAAATGATGCCAGATGATGCCAAATATTCTTCATCAGTACAATAATAACAATGTTATGGTTTTGGCGATTGAACCCAGGGCCCTTTCACTGAACTGCCCCCCCTGCAGCCCCTTTTTGAAATTTGTCTTTTGAGACAGTTTTGCTAAGTTACGTTTTGGGAAGGCTGATTTATGATCTCCTGCCTCATCCTCCCAGGGTGCCTAGATTACAGGCATGTAGCACTGTACCTAGATCCTCCTTTAGTAATTAATACTAGAAGTTAGAAAAGCATCAATTCAAATTCACTTCTTTACTTGCTGCTCATATGAGTAGGGCAACAAGACTCTCAGAGCCTCAGTGTCTCTATAAAACAGAGACAAGATTATCTTCTTTGTGAAGCTGCTGAGAGGAGCTGCGAGAATGTTTATTATCTTTGTCTGGCAATATGGGGACCCGATAAATCATGAGTATTTATCACTGCTGCTATTATTCTAGCTGACTTTTAAAAGTACTTGAGACCTCTCTATTAGTAACCCACTTTTTTGTTGTTAAGCCCCATTTACTACAAACTGTTTTGTTTCCCTGGGAGGACCCAATATCTGAGGCTATTATCAACATCTTTGTATGAGTATCTTTTTTCAGTGTGGGATCGGCCCATACGTGGCTTCGATAGAAGAGAAGAATGAAACATGGAAACAGAGCTGGAAAAGGATTAGGGAGTGAAGGAGAAGGTACATGTTTGGAGGATCTGGAGTTGGCTAGAATTTTTTTTTTTTTTTTCACAGCCATGGGGATTGAACACCCAGAGCCTTGTCCAGGCGGGGCAAATGCTCTACCATGGAGCAACATCCCCTCCGAAAGACTGTTTTCGGATCTGCAGGAGGAGTATAAAAAGAATCCTTGTTGCCGGGCTCATGCCTCTCATCCCAGCACTTGGGAGGCAGAGGCAGGAGGATTGCTGAGTTCGAGGCTTGCCTGGGCTACATAGTGAGCTGAGGGCCAGCCTGAACTACAAAGCGAGACCCTGTCTCAAAAAAAAAAAAAAAAAAGAATCCTTGCTTCATACCACTTAGATGACAAATAAATGAGCAAATAAAGAGCCTCGCAGAAATCTATAAAAATATTTGTCCCCCTTGTGGAAGGTAACATAAAATGAGATCGTAATTTGTGATTATGGTATGGACTTGGGGTGTTCCAATAGCATGAATGCAATACTATTTGTAAAATAATTTTTCAGTACTAGGGATTGAACACAGGGGGCATTCTATCACCGAGCTACACCCTCAGCCCTTTTGAGGGGAGTTGGAGAGAAAGGTTTTCACTGAGTGGCCTAGGTTGGCTTCCTCCTGTCTCAGCCTCCTAATAGCTGGAAGTACAGGCATGCAGCATCACAACTGGCTGTTAAGTATGCTGTTTTTAAGTATGAAAGTTCTGTTATTTTTGTTGGTGCAAAATAACTATTTTTATAATAGTAGAATAATAGGATTGAACTATTATAATTTATATGACCCAATATTATATTACTTACTAATACATTCATGTATTATAAATAAAATTTAAATGCATTATTATATTCTAATAAATAATGAATACTATTATTGCTAAAGTTTTAAAATGCAAAATCTGAGTTATTCACAACCTGACACATACTGAGAGAGATGTGCTTTGTTCAGATGTCTGGTCCAACAAAGATATATTATTTAGAGAGCATTTGGATCATAATCTTCTCCATTTAAAACCTCCCAAAATATCTTATTTTTATTTCTATTTCCTTATATCACTAGGACATTATTTTTATGTTGGGGATTATTGCTTATGCTTGGTAGTGACATATGTCGTCCCAAGAGTCAGTTCGAGTTTCTATCTACTGCCAGAGGCCGTGATGGAGTTTTCTTACAACTGGGGCACAACAGCAGGTATTAGGAAAAGGATTGGGAGGGCGCAAAAGGCAAGGCGAGTCCCCTCTGGAAAGTGACCGCTTTCCCGGCTTCCCACTCCTGAGCTGTTTTTTTTTGTTTTTTTTTTTAAACAGGGTCTCGCTTTGTAGTTCAGGCTGGCCCTCAGCTCACTATGTAGCCCAGGCAAGCCTCGAACTCAGCAATCCTCCTGCCTCTGCTTCCCCAGTGCTGGGATTACAGGCATGAGCCACCATGCCAAGTACTGTGGCGTGTGGTGTTGATTGCTGTTGAGTGTGATTCACCATGACAGGTATTGTTGTATGTGGTTACCTGGGATTGAATTTTAGACCTCGCAGTTGCTAGGCAGGCACCAGAACCACTGAGCTAAATCTCTGGCCCGCTGAGCTGGGTTTTTGATCCAACTGATCCATCGAGTCCTGAATTACTCTGTAAGTGGGTTACAGAAGCTCACTTTCTGGAAGAGAAAACAGGCTCAGGGAAGGTAACCCTGGGACCTCAGTGCTAGAGCTGGCTCTCCTTCCTCCGGGACAGCACTGAGGACAACCGCCTAAGCTCTACACCTTCCCTCTCCTCACGAGGACACACCAGCGTCCTTTAGTTGCCGGGTTAAATTTGCTGTTGTGTTTCGATTTTGCCACCAGGATGGGTAGAATATAGTGTTAGACACTCCTGCCCCTTTGGTGACCTCAGCCACCTTTCAGAGCCGTGGTTGATTTCCCTTACAGTATGAGTAGAAATCAGTGTGATGATCCATAAATTGTTTTACCCGGAAGCCGGGATGAGGTAGGCGCTCAGGGGAGGTGGGCTCCTGTTCTTAACTATTATTAGACTTCACTATTCCAGCCTGGCCCCGAGAATCATGTCATTAGATGAATCCCGCTATTCTCCCCTTCCTGCTCCAGACACGTTTAATCGCTTGGTCCTACATCTCAATTACACAATGTTTGCGGGAACGGTTGTGGTGGTGAATTGAATTCTCTGATTAACCGAGTGTTACTGGGAAAACCCCTTTTGTCTTCACCTGGGCGGTCACACATCTTTGTGAAACAAGTGTCATCTATTTTCCTGCCTTAGCAAGTAGGGCTGGAAACAAAAATAGCTTATCAGTGTCCTTAAGAACTCAGGGGCCCTCTCCAAACACTGCACAGTTTGTTCAAAGAAAGGTTAGAAGATCCCAAGCAGCACGTGTCATGGCCTTGAAGATGGATTCCAGAATCAAACCGATAGCCATTGATAGCCAGTGGCTAACTAGTTAGCTGCGTCTTGAGCAGAGTGAGGATCTGAAGGTGGGTGGGCTGCGGTGGGTGGGAGTGAGTGGGTAGGGAGAGGGCCGTGTGGGACGGGAGCCAGGACCTCACATGTGCCCACTGAGCGGCATCCTCAGGCCTGAATTCTCAGACTGGTGGAAGCTCTCGGCAACGAAGAGCCGGCTTCCTGCAGCCAGGCACCCTCGGAGAGGTGGGACTGACACGTTTCGCAGCCCGGATGCTGAAGACAAGAAGAACAAGGAGGCTGTGATGCACCTAGTCCAACAACGGGCCAGGGGACTAGCACGATTGACTGACATTTGCAGCTGGACTCCTGTTTCATATACATGGCTATCCCACTTGCTTTTCTTAGGACAACTCCCAGGTGGTGACTCCCTAATACAGGGAAAGAGTACGAGTTTCAGAGAAGTTAAATGACATTCTAAGTTCCCTGGGCTGGGGCTAGTGTGTAAACTCCAAAGCACTTGGTCTTCAAGGCTATATGTGTTTACATGATAGCATATATGTTTGGGTCACTCGCAGCTCAGTGAGACTAAGTTTTTTTTTTTTTTTTTTGAGACAAGGTCTTGCTTTGTAGCTCAGGCTGGCCCTGAGCTCACTGTGTAGCCCAGGCAAGCCTGGAACTCAGCAGTCCTCCTGCCTCTGCCTCCCAAGTGCTGGGATTATAGGCATGAGCCACTGTGCCTGGCACTGTGCTATGTGGTACTGATTGCTGGTGGGCGTGAGTCACCATATCCAGTATTGTTGTATGTGATTACCCAGGATTGAACCAGGAACCTTGCGGTTGCTAGGCAGGCGATAGAACCACTGAGCTAAGTTTCCAGCCAAGACTAAGTTTTTAAGTCCAGTGTGTTCCATGTGTTTTGTCCTAAGTGATACCAACCAGGCAAATGGGGTGGACAGGGCATGGGATGGTCAGAGGGGTTCTGAGGGAAGAGCAGAGGACCCCAGAGCCACCATGTGCTAGGTTATCTCACTCAATTCCAGTATGCTGATGTCTCAGATACTATCCTTCCCATTTTACTGACAGCCAAACTAAGGCTGATTTATGGATACATTTTACTGAGACCACAGAAGTGAGGAACAGCAAAGCAAGGCTAAGCCTTTTTTCCTCAAGCCCATGTTTTCCATTCCATTTGGTTACTTTCTGTGAGGACATTGGATAGCTATGAGGTACATCAAAGGGCTCATTCAAGGCACAAAGTTATATAGGGGCCCCAGCTTTACTATTTGTTTACTGTTGTCTGAAACTTTAGTGGCCATAAAGAAATATCAGCAGTTCTCACTGATGTTGCCGGAACATCCCGGCAGTGTGGATGAGAAGGCTTGTTAAGGACAAGGGCAGCTGCGAAGCACAGCCACACGGCGTCCAGCCTCAGAGTATGGCCCTTTGGCAGCTCAGAGGCCATGTGTGCATTGTGCAGAGCTTCCTGAGCAGAGCGGAGGGGGCTGGTACAAAGGGATTGCTGGAGCGCGGAATCTCTGATGTGCCTGTGTGCTCTGCACTGGCAGCGGTGGGGCTGAGGCTCTGGAACAACACAGAATGGGCTCCCAAAGCTCTGGATTCGAGTTCTGGGTTCTGACTGCCTCCAAGTGGCTCATTCTAGTTTCATAATTATCTGAGAGATGACTTTGCAGTGCTTGGTCTGTTTAAAGTCCTTCATCCTTGACATAACGCTATTTTGCTTTCATAATAACCCCCGGTGGGATACAGAGGCCCACTTTAGGAAAGACGCAACAGGCTTATGGAAGGTAACTTCCTCAAGGACACATAGCTACTGTGGCAGGTGCAGACTTTGAGTTCAGGTCTTAGGGATGCCTCTGTCAGGGCACTTTCTTGCAAGCCAGGACTATGGTCGCCAAGTTTCCGGTTTGTACCTGTTGTTAGTTGACTATTAGAATCACTGGGCTGCTTGCGATCTGTGTTGCCGGGTTTGCTTTGGAGCTTCAGCTTCAGCGGCTGTGGTAGGCCCCTGAATCAGCAGTTTTGACAAGCTCCTCGGCCCCACCCCACTGGGAGAGCAGAAAACCTTCTACTGTACCTGAGCTGACCGTGAAACCTTTCAGCAGGACCCTCTCCCTGCCACCCAGGGTCCCGGCCAGATCCCAAGGTCAAGGCCCATTTCAAACTCTGGGATCCGTTCCTGACTTTCTGCCTCACTCTTCCAGTTTCTTCTCTTGGACTGAGAATGACATCTGTCATGGTTGGTGTTACATGCTAACTTGGCTAAACCACAGCAGTCAATTATTTAATTGACACCAATCTGGATGTTGCATTTTGTAGATGGAGCTGACATCTGTGATCGGCTGGTGTTAAAGGGAGGAGATTACCTTTGATAATCTGGGTGGTCTTCACCTTGGGCCATCGGCTGAGGATGAGAGTGTAAGGACTGAGGTTACTTAGAAAAAAAATTCTGTTTTGAGCCTGCGGCCTTAACACCTGTCTGAGTATCCACTGTGTTGCCTGCTTTGTGAATGCCTGACTCTCCAGCCCTCCGTAACTGTGTGGACCAGCGCTCTAAAGTGCAACTTATACATGCGCATACATTTATCTTGTGGGTTTTGTTTCCTGGTGACTCCTGTCTGACACCTTATACTTTCTGACCTCTGGACTAATTGTTCTCCTTCTCTCTCTCTCTTCCTTCCCTCCTTCTCTCTCTTTTTTCCTTCTTCCTTCCACCCCTTCTACCTTTCGATAGTGCCTCTTGCCAGACACGGTGCTGAGCAAAGATTACACTCAGCATAATGAATAAGGTATTTTCTCTGCCCTCAAGGAGCTCACAGTCTACTCATTAAGCACGAAATCAATGATTTAGAATTTATAGATCACTTCTTCCTCTACGGTCTCCTTTAAATCAGCCCATGGCCTCTTGCGTCATAATTCTCTTCCTAGACACAAGCAGGGGCTTGATCACAGACTGTGCTTGGAGAGCTCCTGGGCTGCTTGGCCCAGCCTAGGGCTCTTCCCTCGCAGCGCCTGGCCCTCCAGCTCCTGGGCAGCGTTCATTATTCCCACGTCTGCAGTCCCATTAGTACTTGTTTATGTTTCTCTCTGACACATTATATCATATCTTGCCTTTCCTTATTTGTTTACATAAATGCTTCCTCTCTGTATTGTGAGCTTCTCAGGGGTAAGATACAATGCTCTATTCAACAAACATTTACTCAGCACTTGCATGATACGGGGAATTTTTCTCTTTGTGGGTATTCAGAGCGCTGACTCTGGATTCAGACTGCTGGATGTGAATATTGGTTTCCTTAGTGTGCGCGCTTGGGCTTCCTCTGTGTCTTACCTCGTCGTTTGTAAAATGGGGATCGTTATAGTGCCTACCCCTTAGGGCTACTGTGAGTGAAAATTGAGTTAATTTACATTAAGTGCTTAGAATGGTAGAGACACTCAAACATATTACCTATTAATAATAATAATTATTCTCAGCTTCTCAGCAAAAATAAGTATTTCCTAAATGAACGTGTAAATGACCAAAGTGTAGGATTCTTATAAGCCCAAGATCAGCCCATGTAATGCTGTAGAGTCGGAGTATTTCAGCGGGCAATGGGAGCAAAAATAATCCTTCTAGCAGACTTGAATTCTAGTCCCTACTTTGTTGCCTGCTGGGCATATGTGTTTGGACCAAATCACGTAAGCTCTTTACACCTGTTATTTCTAACTGGCAAGTAAAACATATAGCAGTACATGGTTCCTTTAGATCTGGAAGCCTGACCTCAGTCCTCATGCCTGCCTGCCTTTAGTATCAGGTGGGCACAAAGAACTCAGCTGGCAGGTATGATCCTGTAGCCCGTGGCAGAGATCGCCAAGACCTGTCTTTGAGTGGAGCGCACTTGCTGCTCTGGACTTGCTGGCTTTGGTTATTAGCAGTCAGGATCCTGATACCAGATTTATAACGTCAGCATTTGCTGAGTGGTCTATTGTGATCGGCTCAAAATAGCCTTATGCCTCAGTGCAGGGTATCAGGCCTTCTCCTAATACCCAGTAACTTCATACTCAAAACATCAGCCAGCTATTGTGTAACTCCAATGACAGCAGGTTCTTGCTACAAATCCTGAAAGCTGTCTCTTGGATACCCTTAACGTATTCATAACATTGGTATTTATGTATTTATCTCTGAAAACCATAACCTTGGAAAAAGCATTTAGGGGAAAGAAGGCTGTAGTGATTAAAGAAAGCTCTGTTCATTTGAACAACATTAAATACAACTGGCATAATGACAACTGTGAGATCTGATAGAATATAGAGAAGGCTGCAAATAAAGGGCTTGTATTTTTCCCTGATGTAACATAATGGTCACATTTTTCTTTCACAATGGTTTTGCCGAGATAAAGAACAAATTATACTGATTTGATTGCTACTTAGAAATACTTAAAATTGAAAAAGACAGCAGGTGGGCCTGGTTAGAAAGGATGGTTATTTTAGCATAACAGATGCATGCATAAAACATCGCCCAGCCAATTTTTTAATCATAAGACCCCCCCAAACTTTTTCTCTACTACTTTTCCTTGGGATGTGAGTGAGTCGGGGGAAGCAATAAGCCCTGTTGGAGGGCACCTCTGGGCTGGAAGAGCGGGGCATCCCCAGAGAACCCAAGGGAGGAGTGAGTGCCAGGGTATAAGTTAGTCTGAGGCCTGGTCATGGCCAAGCAGGAAGGCAGGCTTGGCCCCAAGGGCCCCGGGGCCGCAGAGGGCTGAGCACACAGTGGCCCAGGCCATGGGAATCAGTGTCCTTTGTCTTTTGACGTGTGTTTTCCAATTGCTGGGAAAGGGATGTGTGGTTTCTCAGCATTTCATTCACCACTGAGCCTTCTCTTCTCTATGGCAGAATCCTTTCATACCATCCTTTTTGATTTCTAGTTTCTCTGCTTCTCAGAAAAACAAACCCAAGATTGTGAAATGAAGATGTTTTGTGGACCGGCAACCTTGCTCCCAAACTCCGGTCTGTCCCACATTTTCTCTGTTGGAAGGTGTAAGAGTCATCAATTTGCCCAGCTATTTGTTCAAAATGAAAGAACCGCTTCATTCTGGGTGAGTGAGTCTTGGAGTTGAGGAACTACAGAAAATAACACGGGTTTTTAGGTGGCCAGCTTGCAGTACGGGTCAGCTTTGTCTTGCTTAACACAAAGCCTCCCATCTCTGCTCCAGCTCACTTTACACACAACCAGAGAGACAATCACACTCAGATTTGGAGGCCAGAGTAATCAGGGGCCTTTCGAGCAGAAATGAGGCCCAAGGGCCAGGATTAGGGTGGAACTGACTTTCCCCAAAATATCCTGATTCCCCTGGCTTGTTGCTTTGCTGTTCTTGGTTTCCCACTGCTGAAAATCCATCCAATTTGTTACTTTCTCTGAGCATTGGTCAACTGTTACAAAGTGCTCACACAGGTCAAATCCTTTTTAGTCTCTTCCTTAGTCTTTTTAAAAATAGTTTTTATTGGGCCAGAGATTTAGCTCAGTGGTTCCACTGCCTGCCTAGCAAATGCAAGGTCCCTGGTTCCATCCCGGTAACCACATACAATGATGTGATATCAGGTGTAGTGACTCACGCCCACCAGCAATCAGTACCACACTCCACAATGCTGGGTGTGCGGCTCATGCCTATAATCCCAGCACTCAGGAGGCAGAGGCAGGAGGATTGCTGAGTTTGAGGCTTGCCTGGGCTACATAGTGAGCTCAGCGCCAGCCTGAACTACAAAGTGAGACCCTGTCTCAAAAAAAAAAGTTTTTATTGTAAAGTAATTTTAGATTTAGAGGGGAAAAATAGAAAGATAGTGCAGAATTTCCATGTAGTACTATTTCACGATTACTCTGTTAACTATAGCAAATGGCCAATACTAACAAGATGGATGCATTATGCACTAAAGTTGTCATTTTCTTCCAGTTTTCTTAGTTTTTACACATGTGCCTCTTCTTTTTGAGACAGGATCTCTTTTTGTAGTTCAAGCTGGCCCTGAACTCACTATATAGCCTAGGCAAGCCTCAAACTGAGCAACCCTCCTGCCTCTGCCTCCCGAGTGCTGGGATTACAGGCATGAGCCACCCTTGTACAGCATTGTGGTATGTGGTACTAATTGCTGGTGGGCATGAGTCACCACACCCAGTATTGTTGTATGTGGTTATAGGGGATTGAACCAGGGACCTTGCACTTGCTAGACAGGTGCCACCAGAACCACTGAGCTAAATCTCCAGCCCTTTTTGATGATTTTCAGCCCGACTGGTCACATGTGTGGTAGAAATGCCACAATCAGGTCTGATGTTTCTCTCATGATGATGCAGAAGCTGTGTGGTTTGGGAAGCAAGAATCCAGAGGTAGTGTTGTGTTTTTGTCATGGCGCAGTGCACCAATGCGACTTATCGCTGTTCATACTAACTTTGATCCCTTGACTAAGGTGGTGCTCCTCATGCTCCTCCATTGTGGTTACTTTTTCCTCCCTTCCATCCTGTCCTCTTTGAAAGGGACTGACTAGGGGCACCTGTCATGCACAAGGAGCGAGGCATCGCCTGGTATACTGTGTCCACTGGAATGCTTTGAAATGACTTGTGTCTACCCTATTGACTCATTGGGTCATTTATATCATTATAGACTCCTGGATACTTATTTTATATTTTGGGTTATAATAAAATACTACATTATTTTTTCAATTGCTCAAAATCTTCCAACTCTAGCCATTGGAAACTCTTCTGTTCCTTTAGTGTGCTCCATCCTTTTATATTTTGAGCTTGCCCTTATTTTCTGGCACTACAAGATGCTCCAGGTTCATCGAGTCCTGTTGCCTGTCCCGGTCCTAGGAACAGCCATTTTTCTCAAGAGCTTTAGTCTTTTTCATTGGAGAATAAAATTAAATATAAAGATAGAAGCCTTTTAGAGTTTTTAAATGAACAACTCTTTAGGTTTCTCTTTGTATTATAGATCTCCTCTCTTTAACCATTTGCAAAGTAACTGCTCTATCCCTTCCCAGTGGTCTGTCATCAAACTGAGGTTGCCTGACAACCTAATATTTTCTGAAGTCTGCACCCCCTGTAAACTAAAACCACCCTGACCTGCAGCTGATAAGGTAATGAGGCACACCACCGTGCACCTATAACCCATTGTGTTCCTCCAGCTTGGCCAAGCTCCATGTTCTGAAAAGTGAGCGTAGTTTCTAAATGGACAGGTAGAGAATGCCTGGTTGTGAGGGTCCCCCATTCTGAATAGGCCTCTTAGGAAAAGTATTTCTTTATTTGGAAACCTTGAAAATTGGAGGAAAGACTAACCTATGTGGTCTGAATGAAGGGCAGGCATAATTAAAAAAAAAAATATGGCTCAAGTTAGCACCTCAGGTGGATCTGTTTCCTTTTACTCGAGTGACTTTCTGGCCAACTGGGATTTCTTCTGGGCCTGGTAATACATTTCTGTTTCACTTGATCTTAGCAAAAAGGCTGAGAAGCAATACATGCATTTCTCTTTCATAAGCCTTTCCTTTCAGGTGTTTTTAGCAGTAGACCTGCTCAGATACAGGGCTAGAATGCAAAAGCTATCTACTCAACTTTCAGTGTATGAGTTAAGAGGCTCATAAAGGTTATGTGAGTGAATCTCAACTATGTTTTTAACCATGTGGTTTCTAGGCTCAGTTTCAATTCTTTCTGTATCAAAGAGATCATTACCCATTCGGGTACTCTTCTTCAACTTTGGACAACTATTCCTATTGCAAAATTCTTATATTCCTTCTAAATATATTTTTAGGTAGCTTTCTCTTATTGGTGCTCCTTCTGTCTCTCTCTGTGGGACTACTCAGAATAAGTTAATTCCTTCTTCCATTTAGCCCCCCTTCATATATTTGAAAGTGGTTTTCTTTTCTTTAACCCTAATTCTATATCATGGGCATTCTTCTGTGTCTTTTAAACATTCTTTGAAAACGTGGTCCTTAAAGGCTTCATAACATTCCATTGTAGTTATGCACTATAATTTATTTAACTATCCTTTTATTGTTGATATTGAGATGGCTTCCAATTTTGATTATTATATATAATGTGCAGAGAATGTTGCATAAATCTTTGTCTGTATTTCAATTATTTTCGTAGGGTAGATTATTAGAAGTAGTATTAGCAAGCCAAAGGGTAACTGTTAGATTATATTTTGGAAGAGAGCAGAGTCTTATTGTTATATAGATCTGAGCATTGCTATGTGCTGTGAATCTGCAGTTCTGAGATGAAATTTCGGAGTGGTTTGTGGAAGCTAAGGATCCTTGGTTGTCACTGAAATATGGTAGGGTAGGTCATTCTGTCTGGGGGACTAGAACTGAGGACTAGAACTATGTTGATATGAAAGTGAGTGGCTAATGTTTACAGCAAAAATGTAAAGTCAGTGTGGACAAGGTACATAAATCTGTGTGCAAGAGCCTTGCAAGTCAAGAGTGCTTTATGCTATGGCCCAGAAAAAAGGCTGTATGAAGACACCCACATTCTGGAGACCAAAGTCAGTCTGGCCATTGGCTAACGAGAAGATCAGGGATCTTGCCCTTCAGCTAGATGGGCAGCTGAAAAGTTAAAACCAGATAAAGGGATAGAGTCATTCTTCAATGGTTTCTGAATAGGAAACAATGATGTCTTGGCCCTTATTCCTATGTTTTAAAAAAATAGAATTAGATGCAACTATGCATTTTGAAATGAAATGGTGACTTAGGATGGTGTGTGCTACTGAAGAATCATATTACTATTAGCACCAGAGAGAATCAATGCTGCTGTTTTCTAAAACTAGCCAAGTGACATCAGAAAAGTTAACATCTCCAGCTTTGGTCTCCTCCAATACAAAATCAGGATTATGATTCTTACTGCATGAGCCTGGTGAGGGTTACATAAAATTCACAATAGTTTAGTACTCGTCATATGATAGGTGCCTAGTTAACTTCACTGTTGCTGTCATTTCTGCTGTGAGCTGGAAGCTAAGAGCCCAAGTATGCCACGGAGAATCTCAATAGCTCCAGGACCAGAGAAAGCACAAGTCAAGGCCAGAAGTAAAGACAGTGTCAACTTACTTCATTGACATTGATAGTGTTATTCACATAGAATTTATCACAGAAGGTCAAACACTCAGCCAGCCTTGCAATATAGAGTTTCTGAAGCATTTGAGAGAGTTTGTGTTACATAAAAAGAGTAAAATGTGACCCCTTGATCTGGGGTGGAGGAAAAGGGAAAAGTAATATTTCCTTTTCTTTTTTTTTTTTTAAGTCTTTTGAGTTTAAATTTTTTTGTTGTGCTAAGAGCACTTCACATGAGATCTACCCTTTTAACAAATACTCTATATGTACAATACATTATTGTTGATGGAACTTTCTCTCTCCCCCCTCTTTCTCTCTCTCTCTCTCTCTCTCTCCCTCCCTCCCTTTTCTTTCTTTCTCTTTCTTTCTTTCTTTCTTTCTTTCTTTCTTTCTTTCTTTCTTTCTTTCTTTCTTTCTTTCTTTCTTTCTTTCTTTCTTTCCTTCCTTCCTTCCTTCTTTCTTTCCTTCCTTCCTTCCTTCCTTCTTTCTTTCTTTCTTTCTTTCTTTCTTTCTTTCTTTCTTTCTTTCTTTCTTTCTTTCTTCTTTCTTTCTTTTTTTCCTTCCTTCCTTCCTTCCTTCCTTCCTTCCTTCCTTCCTTCCTTCCTTCCTTCCTTCCTTCTTTCTTTCTTTCTTTCTTTCTTTCTTTCTTTCTTTCTTTCTTTCTTCTTTCTTTCTTTTTTTCCTTCCTTCCTTCC